>VDFB02000015.1:582999938-583040614 GCA_007258455.2 Sequoia sempervirens
GCATATAGAAGCAACTTTATTACATAGTTGGCCAAGTGAACACCTCTACCACCAACCTTTACTATCCACTCCTCCAACTTGTCAATGTATAGCCCAAACAAAGTAGGGGATAGTGGACATCACTTTTTTACCCCAATGTCACTCCCAAAGCATTCTAATAATCCTTGCCTTGTTCTAATTTTGGCTTGAATCTAATTATGCAACCCATTGGTTCCCAAAGTTGCTGCCCACACTCTTAGAGGAATCATTCCACTCCAAGGCTAGGGAAATGTTGTCCTAAAGGGGGATCAATTGTTGAGCTATTCAAGAACAATTGTTGAGAGTGGGTATTCTCTCCTTGGCTTCAAGTTCAACTAAACCTAGGAGGGTGTTCCTACAAGTATCTTAACAGGATTAATCAAAACTAAAGATAAACAAACTGAAAGTGTCGTAGCATTACCCAATGTAAACTTGGCCCCAAAGGTTGCCACTAGATAAAAGACTAACCTACTACACATTAAACCTCTTTTAAGTTAATTAGATCATTATACAAAGGAAAGATGAAGATATGCAAAACATGATACCTTAGGATAAGAACTCTTAAGGCATCACTAGATCATGAGGTGCATACAAATTATTAATCCTACTCCTAAACTACTAGTGAAAAATGCCAATCATTTTGAGTGAATGGTTGATCATAAATTTCCAAGACCAATGCCTAATCCATTGGATTACAAAGTCATAGTACATCTAGAGAAACAATACTTTGAAATCACAACAAAATATGAGCTATGCATATAAATACACCACAGATATAATATCAAATAATTAAACATTCTTAGTAGTCATCCCAAATCGCAAAAATCCATATCCAATAAAGAAGAGACCATCACAAAGCTTGTAACGAATTAGAATGCTGCCACATTTATCAAATCTTCATTGCAATCATACCAGCAAATGTGGAAAGAGGAAACCCTAAGCTAGAATTCCCCTGAAAAATCCACAAATAGAACCATGGAGACATTTGGTTACTAACATCATTTACAATGCAAAGACCTTGTGATTTACAAAATGTGTTGATCTGTAGGTGATTGGACTTGCAGGAGTTGAACCCTTGACAATCCTCAACACTTGCAATCGCATGGAAATGAAAAAATGATTGGCCTTTTGCTTGTAGAAAGAACCTATATATATAGCCTTTTGCTTGTTCACCCAACTACTTGCGGGAATTTGATCAAGAATAGGAAGTCATAAATGCAATGTGAAAGACAAGTGCCATCCCATGGAATCTGTGAGATGGATGATCTCAAATAGGCACATGGACCATCAAGAGTTGGAACTCAACCATTGCATTAATGGCAACATGGTTGCTCTCATTCTTTATTGTTGAAAATACATGTTGATCCACACCCTTAGGGAGAATAATGGTTTCTTCGCAAGAAAATCCTCTTGGTGCAATTGTAAGAGTCAAATTTAGTCATTAATGATGATCTAGGAAGATTTGGCAAGTGACAGAGGCAATCAAGAAGAATTGTGGAACTTCAATACGAGACAGGAGATGTGGGGTTTTCTCTTGGGATCAAAGGTCGGGATAGGACGTTACAATGGAAGTAATTGGAAGAAATGTGGGAAAATGACATGGAATAGAACATAAGAACATCCCAAAGTCCAAAGGAACTCTACATGACGAGTGCAAAGGAATGGCAAAGATTGGGACTCTTTGCAATAATATAATGTAGGAGTAGTAGTCAAGACAAGACGTTACAAGATAATTCAAGGATCCCATTGAAAGTCTACAAGAAAAGGATCAAAGGGAATGCGAGAAAAGGTGGAAGATCAAGAAGTCAAAAGGTGAAGGGAAAACGAAAGAAGTTCATCAAAACTCCACACAAGGGATTGGAAAGGATGCGGGAAAAACATGTGGAACCAACAAAGGGAGATGGAGGTAGAGCATGAGGAAGCTTGGAGGTCCCAAAGGTGCAAAGGAATTTCGCAAGGAGGGAAGTTGGAAAGAATGCAAGAATTGAGAGCAAAGACAAATCAAAGGTCAAGAGGAAGAAGGGAATGAAAGAAATCTAGATGAACTCCAAGAGTTTGCAAAGGGTAACAAAGTGCAAGGATGAAAGGCGGAACTTGATTGGAAAACAAGAGGTCAAGAGGCCAGGACAAATAAGTTGAAGTCTAGACATCCATCAAAACCCCACAAACTAATGGATTGAAGGAATGAAGGAACCTAATAGACCTTGTGGAATTTCTATGCAGGACCAATGATGAAGGCAAGAGGTCAAACAACCAGAAGAAGTCTAAAAGTCCACAAAAACTAAGGAAAAAGATCAAAACCTTCCCAAACTTGGAATTTTTTTGGATTTATTTAACCTCCAACAACTGAAAGGAACATGGGGGATGATGAGGAACAAAATTTAAGCAATTTGACCAAGGGGAGATACATTTGTAGTTTTCTCAAATCAGTTATAATGATGGGTAAAATGAGGCTAAATGCACAAAGGGGGCTTGGACCAAGCAATTTTTTGCATTGTCAAATTGAGTGCCAACACAACTTATAAATAGCTGCCCTATACATCTCCAAAATTCCCAACTCTTCCATTTTTCCCCAAAGTTTGCTTCTAAGCACAATGTTGAAAGCCTTCTTGAAGTCGACAAAACAATGAAAAATTCCTTCCCCTTGTTTATCCCATAACTACTCAATCAAGAGTATGAGAGTAATACAATGTTCAATTGTAGAGTGTTTTGGCCTAAAACTTGCTTGCTCTTTGTTGATGCTATCATACAGCGTCGGGTGTCTCCTTCCAGCCGATCTCCTTTACATGATGATAAATTAAATTGTAGCCAAAGGCTATTTAATTTATAGTCAGCGATTTAATGAAGAGGCACGATTTACATTAACAATATTTAATTATTGAGGAGGTGTGAATTCATGAAGAGGCTCGATCTTAAGAGAAGCCAACTTCATTCATGAAGAGACAAGATTTTTATGATGTCGACTTCTTGCTTATTGGACGTGATCTTTGAAGAGGCACATTCTTTCATGGTGGACGCAATTTTGAAGGGACACATTCTTCTATGATGGGCTGACATCTCGTCTTGAAGAATCACGACTTATCCATTCTTCTTGTATATAAATTCGATGCCATTCATTGTTTCATATCATTCATATCCATTCATTTAGTTCAATCTTTCATATAGGTTCATCATTCTCAAGTGCGAATTCTGTAGAAGTGCAGATTGTTATTATTGTAGAAGGCTGAGTTATTCATTGTTGTGTTGCATCAGATTGTGGTGCTTATATTTGGCCTTCATATCGGCCTCTTTGTAAAGGAGACTTTCTTTGTGATTCAATATATAAGTGATATATTGTTCATAGGTTTTTCTCCCTCAAGTGGAAGGTTTTCCTAGCGTATCTGCTGTGTCATTGTGTTGATTTTGAATTAAATTTTTGTGCTCTAATCTGATCATAAAAACTAACATGGTATCAGAGCGGGTTTGAAGAAGATCTTGATCAAATTTAGTCTTGCAGCGATTCTCCTCATTCTCTTTCTCATCTTTGATCACATCTATCTCTTCATCAAGATGGTGAATGGACTTAAGATCGAGGATAGACTTGAGGGAGCATCAAATTTCACATCTTGGAGATTCAGAATTATGCTCACCTTGGAGGAAAATGAATTGGCTGAGTTCGTGGAGAGCAAAGTCTCTGAGCCTTCGGATGAGGAAGAGAAGGTTCAATGGAAGAAGAAAGATACTAAGGCGAAGAAGATGTTAGTTGATTCCATGAAGGATCATATTGTTCCTATCATCTCCAAGTTGAAGACGGCAAGAGAGATGTATGAAATCAACAACACAAGCTGTGCACTTGCACTAAAGCAACAACTCCATCATGTTAAGATGGCGAAAGGAGAATCTATCATCGCTTACTTCATGAAGATTTCTAAATTGAGAGATCAACTCTCTACTATTGGTCATATTGTTGATGACAAGGATTTGACCATGTTGGCTCTTAATGGTCTTCCTTCATCTTGGGAGTCTTACATTCAAGGAATCAATGCAAGATCGAAACTTCCCAAGTTTGATCGTTTGAGGGAAAATTGCATTCAAGAAGAGTCTAGATTGGCTGCGAGACGTATTGGTCAAAGCTCCACTAATGAAGACATTCATGTTCTTGCCACTCAATCCTCCAAGAAGAAAGGGAAAGGTGGAAAGAAAGGATATTTCAAGAGGAATAGAGATAAAGAAGCTGATGGTGCTCCTGCATTCAAGAAGAAGAGGGACCTCTCCAAAGTCCAATGTTTTAGATGTGACAAGTATGGTCACTATGCAAAAGACTGTCCTACCAGGCCTAAGCAGCAAGCTTCCATTGCAGATGTTGATGAAGTCTCTCCACAGAAGGATTCAAGTGAATACCTATTCTATTCAGCCTTGTCAAGCAATGTACCTACCAACACCAACACTTGGTTGATTGATAGTGGTGCCTCTCACCACATCACCAGATTTAGGGAGCATCTAACTGATTTGGTGGAGAGAGATTCTAGTGAACAAGTCATTATTGGAGATGATGCTAGTTACTCTGTGAAAGGAGTTGGGACCTCCTCTCTTCACTTGGATTCTGGCATTTCCCTGCAGTTGAGTGATGTGCTATTTGTTCCAGGCATCAAGCGAAACCTTGTTTCTATTTCAGCCTTGGAGGACAAGGGGTACCAAGTGGCATTTTCTGAAGGCAAAGTTCTTATGTGGACGAAGAACTCAAATTTCAAGACTGTTCAGGTGATTGGAGTTAGACATGAGAGCCTCTACAGACTATGCACACGTCCACTTTAGGCTCTAGCAGATGTTGATGAAGTCTCTCCACAGAAGGATTCAAGTGAATACCTATTCTATTCAACCTTGTCAAACAATGTACCTACCGCCACCAACACTTGGTTGATTGATAGTGGTGCCTCTCGCCACATCACCAGATTTAGGGAGCATCTAACTGATTTAGTGGAGAGAGATTCTAGTGAACAAGTCATTATTGGAGATGATGCCAGTTACTCTGTGAAAGGAGTTGGGACCTCCTCTCTTCACTTGGATTCCAGCAGTTCCCTGCAGTTGAGTGATGTGCTATTTGTTCCAGGCATCAAGCGAAACCTTGTTTCTATTTCAGCCTTGGAGGACAAGGGGTACCAAGTGGCATTTTTTGAAGGAAAAGTTCTTGTGTGGACAAAGAACTCAAATTTCAAGACTGTTCAGGTGATTGGAATTAGACATGAGAGCCTCTACAGACTATGCACACATCCACTTTAGGCTCTAGTGCATGATTCTTCAAGTTTGTGTGGACTTTGGCATCGAAGATTGGCTCACCTTCACTTTCGAGCTCTACCTATCATGGAGAAGATGGTCACCAGCCTTTCAAAATTCAACCAGGAGCATGAAGGTACTTGCAGAGGCTGCGCTTTGGGTAAGAATACAAAAGGTCCATTTCATAGTAGAGAAAGTAGATCCAAATGTATTCTAGATCTTATTCATTCTGATTTATGTGGTCCAATGTCCGTTGCTTCTTCGAGTGGTTTCTTGTATTACATTATTTTTATTGATGACTACTCTAGAAAGACTTGGATTTATTTCTTGAAATCTAAAGAATCTGAGGAGGTATTAGAGAGGTTCAAAGAATTCAAAGCTCAAGTGGAGAATTTGTTCGAGAAGAGGATCAAAGTTTTGAGATCCGACAATGGAGGAGAATACACTTCTGGCAACTTTCATAATTTTTTTATTGAAGTAGGGATTAAGAGGGAGTTTTGTGTCACTTATAATCCTCAATAGAACAGTGTTGCTAAAAGGAAGAACAGATCTATTGTGGAAGTAGCCAAAGCCATGATTCATGACCAAGATCTGCAAACCTTCCTTTGGGCTGAAGCATCCAGGACAACTGTCTATGTTCAGAATAGAAGCCCTCACCGAATCTTGGAGAACATGACTCCTAAAGAAGCATTCACAAGTAAAACCAAAAGTAAGTCACTTGAGGATCTTTGGATGTCCAGTGTATGTTCATGTACCAAAGGACAAGAGAACAAAGTTGGAGCCTTCTGGCAAGAAGGGGATATTTGTAGGCTACAATGAAACATCAAAAGCCTACAAAATCTACATTCCAGGTCAAAAGTTGATTGAGATCAGTAGAGATGTCACATTTGAAGAAGATGTTGCATTCAGAAGATCCAAGGGCACTCACATGGAGATAGATAATGAAGAGTCTCCTCAGGATATGGAAGTTGACCATGCTCCTGAGATTCAAAGGGAGGCTCCTGAACCTAAAGAAGATGTTGATCCAGTTGAGCCCTTGGAACCTACTGATGGGCCTACAGATATTGTGATTGGAAGAAAAAGACCTCTTTGGGCCAGGAAAACAATGCAGGAGGCAAAAAGGTTTGCAGCCCCGAGAGGAACCTTCAGAGAAAGTAAGAGACCTCATAAGTTTTCCAATTATGTAGCCTTGATGAGTCAGATTATTGAGTCTGAGCCTTCCAGTGTTGAGGAAGTTTCTAGTCAATAGGTTTGGAGAGATGCTATGTCTAAAGAGTATCAGTCCATTCTCAAGAATGATGTTTGGGACATCGTTCCTAGACCCGAAGGCAAATATGTGGTATCTTCTAAATGGCTCTTCAAGATCAAGCATGCGGCTGATGGGAGCATTGAGAAGTACAAGGCAAGGTTCTTGGCTAGAGGATTCTCACAGAAAGAGGGAGTTGACTATGAGGAAACCTTTGCTCTAGTTGCTCGTTATACTTCTGTCAGGACCATCATTGCTATTGCTGCATCTAAAGGATGGAAGATTCACCAGATGGATGTGAAGACAACATTTTTGAATGGTGTAATCGAGGAAGAGGTATATATTGAGCAACTTGATGGCTTTTAGGTTCATGGGAAGGAGTCTCATTGTTGCAGGCTGCAGAAGGCTTTGTATGGCCTTAAGCAGGCTCCTCATGCTTGGTACGAAAGAATTGATCGTTACCTGTCAAGCTTGGGCTTCTCCAAGAACGATGTTGATTCAAACCTCTACTTCAAGGTAATTGATGGCGAAGCATTGATCTTGGTTTTGTATGTTGATGATCTAATTCTTATTGGAGAAGAACATCTCATTATCAAATGCAAGGAGTTAGCTTCTGAATTTGAAATGAAGGATCTTGGTCTCATGCATTACTTCCTTGGCTTAAAAGTATGGCAGAAGCTAGATGAGATGATTTTGAGTCAAGGAAAGTATACTATTGATATTTTGAAGAGATTTGGAATGATGGATTGCAAATCCATGTCTACGCCTATGGAGACCAACTTGCATAAGTTGAAAGAGGCTGCAGCTAGTTCAGATTTGGTGGATCCCGCGATGTACAAGCAGTTGATTGGATCGTTGATGTATCTAGTCAATACTAGACCGGATATTTGCTATGCAGTGAGTGCACTTAGTCAATTCATATGTGAACCAAGGCAAATACATCTAGTTGCAGCAAAACATATCCTGAGATACTTGCGTGGCACAGTTGGATATGGGTTGAGATATTCTTCAGGTGTGGATTTGGAGCTGCATGGTTATACTGATTCTGATTGGGCAGGGTGTGTTACTGATCGGAAGAGTACCTCTAGATGTTGCTTCAATTTGGGGTCTACAATGATATCCTGGTGTAGCAGGAAGCAGTCTTCTGTGGCATTAAGTACAGCAGAGGCCGAGTATATTGCAGCTTGTATGGCAGCTCGAGAAGCAGTGTGGCTTCGAAAGCTCCTTGCAGGATTGTTTGGACAATCAATGGAGCCAACTATCATTCATTGTGATAACCAAAGCTGTATGAAGCTTTCTGTCAATCCTGTGTTTCATGACAGAACTAAACATGTTGAGATCAAATACCATTATATCAGAGATATGGTATTGAGAAAAGCAATTCAGTTGAAGTATATCAGCACTGATGAGCAGACGGCAGACATTCTCACCAAGCCTCTCTCCAAAGTAAAGTTTGTGTACTTTCGAGACAAGCTTGGTATGGTGGAGAATCAAGCCCTAGCTGAGAAGGAGTCTCAGTATCAGTGATCTTCCTTAATGCATTTCTCTTTGAGAGAGATTTGAGGTGCAAACCCTTGTTAATGCATTTCTCTTTGAGATTTGAGGTGAAAGCCCTTGTTTCCACCCTCTGGGAGAACCATGGTGGATGTCATGTGTGTGACTCCATGACAGCATCACGTGAGAGAGTCCATGATGATTTTCTTGTACTTGTGTTTTCACCCTCTGGGAGAGCCATGGTGAACGTCACGATGAGGTGACAACATCACGTTGAGTGATGAGCACTTGTACATACCATACATGGGTGTAGCCATGATGGTTGATATCACGATGAGGTGATATCTTTCCTTTCCACATATGGGAGTAGCCATTGTGGTAGACATCACGATGAGGTGATATGTCTTATGCAACTGGAAGTATCCTCCCTAGCTAAGAGGGAGTGTTGATGCTATCATACAGCGTCGGGTGTCTCCTTCCAGCAGATCTCCTTTACATGATGATAAATTAAATTGTAGCCAAAGGCTATTTAATTTATAGTTAGCGATTTAATGAAGAGGCACGATTTACATTAACAATATTTAATTATTGAGGAGGTGCGAATTCATGAAGAGGCTCGATCTTAAGAGAAGTCGACTTCATTCAGGAAGAGATACGATTTTTTATGAGGCCGACTTCTTGCTTATTGGACGTGATCTTTGAAGAGGCACATTCTTTCATGGTGGACGTGATTTTGAAGGGACACATTCTTCTATGATGGGCCGACATCTTGTCTTGAAGAATCACGACTTATCCATTCTTCTTGTATATAAGTTCGATGCCATTCATTGTTTCATATCATTCATATCCATTCATTTAGTTCGATCTTTCATATAGGTTCATCATTCTCAAGTGCGAATTTTGTAGAAGTGCAGATTGTTATTATTGTAGAAGGCTGAGTTATTCATTGCTGTGTTGCATCAGATTGTGGTGCTTATATTTGGCCTTCATATCGGCCTCTTTGTAAAGGAGACTTTCTTTGTGATTCAATAAATAAGTGATATATTGTTGCTGGGTTTTTCTCCCTCAAGTGGAGGGTTTTCCCAGGGTATCTGCTGTGTCATTGTGTTGATTTTGAATTAAATTTCTGTGCTCTAATCTGATCATAAAAACTCACTCTTTCCTTCCTTTTTGCCCAAGTGCTAATTCTACACTCTCTTATACTCCCAAAGAGTTTTTCGAAGTGAGGATTAACCATTATAGTGTGGTAATTTGATGGGTTCTTGAAATCTCCATTGTTAAGAAGAGGAATGATGACACTAGTTGTCCAATTTGCTAGAAAGCCATTCTCAATGACCCCATTGAATATCCTTTTGATCTGCAATGTGAGGACTTCCAAGCCCCATTTTAGGTATTATGCCTATAAACCATCTATGTCACAAGCTTTACCCACTCCTAGCTTTTTAATTCCTTCCTTGATATCTTTTGTGGAGAAGAGTATGGCCATTGTATTAATTAATGGGGGAATGTCTTTATCTTGATCTCTCTTGTACAACAATTTTGCATATTCCAGCCAATGGTAGTTTGTGATATTATTCTCTTCAATTGTACTATTTTTCTGCAATTCCCTCCAAAAACCTCTAGGATTCTTCCCAAGAGAAATCAGTTCTTTCCTCCTTGTTTGTATGTCTTCCTCTTTTTTAGATATCACTAGCTTTTCGTAAACCCTTTTACTTTCCTCTTCCTTTCCCAAGAATTCAACATTGTCTTTGTTTCCTTGCAATCTTCATCATACCATGGATTTGTCAAAAAGTTGCTTTTGTTGTCTCTCTTAGTTCTAGATCTTTTGCATATGTTGGCGTAACAACTAGCACCTCTGGAGTAAGAGTTGGTACGGACAGCTATGCACACTACGCAATGAGTGCTCTTCAAATTAGGAGGGGAAGCTCCCTCGTTGTGCTTGACAAAAGTACTTGCAAATTGGAAATAAACTAAACTAAATCCTGTCTTTTTGTTTCAGCTGTAGAGGTACAAGGCTTTCTCGAAAACTATATACGTTGCAGCTGAGAATTTTCTGGTTTCGCAGATTCACTAACTACAACTAAACTTAATTATTTAAATTCTATCCAGTTTCCTCAAGAAAATAGAGCATGAGGAAATGGAGCAAGGTTCGACTATCAGACGATAAACGAGTGTAGATTCTCAACTTGAAGGCAAGGTGGCACATCTATCAGCTCAATCTAAACACGCTTATTGGTAACAACATCACACGATAAACTTAATACGGATTCTCTACTTGAAGGCAAGGTGGCACAACTATTATCTCAATCCGAATAAGTTTATTGTTCACAACAACACACGATAAACAAGTGCAGATTCTCTACTTGAAGGAAAGGTGGGCACAACTATCATCTCAATCCGAACAAGTTTATTGAACACAAAACAGATTTATCTAAACTATGGAAAGAATTCACCATTACGATTGCATGAAACCCTATGTGGCATAACAATTAATCATAATAGTAAAGACGCATGAACAAATACCAAAAGAGCAATATTGAGGGCAAGGTGGGCACAACATATATTTCTCTCTCGCGCAAAAGTTAAATACAAATGAGCAAAAGCTCTTATTTATATACATCAAGGTGTAGGGAACCCTAAAATCACCTTGAGTCAACTACAGTCTTGCAATGCATGCAAGATTTATTACTAAACCCTAATGAAGTAAACTATACAGTTAACTGGAAAGCTACCATCAGTTAACCAATACATTTAACCTAAATGGACAATGTGCAAGCATGCACGTCCTTATTTAAAGCAAAGTTAACTGGCCACTACCTTCAGTTAACTGGAAACCCTAACCCTAACTCCTGTGATGATAATTCCAAGAATGAGATAAGCATGTGTTAAGTCAGCAAGTAAACTCAAGACTGAAAGTCGAGTTAACTGCTGCTCATGACTCAACCCTCGAAATTAACTGCAGGTTCCAACTGGTAGATCACTCCATGTCATCTCGGTCTAACACTTCGACCAAGAACTCATCAATTTCTCTGTCATCTGGCACTTTGATACTGTCTAAAGCAATAATTTGTCTCTTCAATTCTTTGTCGCCCTCTTTTACTGTATGCATGCCATCTTTAACATCTTGAGTCGCCTTTCTGAAACTGGCTGCAATAATTGAAACATTTTCTAGCTTGGCCGCCATAGGTTCTCCTTCAAGGCTATCTCGAATCAATCTCTCGAACTCAGCTTGCACTTTATCTAATTCAATGTACATGCCGTCTTCAAGGAGATAGTGGCACAAATCTGAACAACAAAACCGCTGACAAGTGCAAGTACTCCAACTACATCATCTTTCAGTGAAAACAACTTGGTAGAGATCTTCTCACATATTTCCATTTTGAGAAGATGCTGCTCTCTCCAAGTAAAAACTTTCTCTTGATCTTCATCAATTTCCAAGGCATCGTATGCAACAGAAAACTGAGATACAAGAACACGATCCTTGGCTGAACTCTCTGCAACTGAAACCTCAAGCAACTAAATACCCTGACGGAGTCTATGTGCATCACTTCTCAACTGATACAAATCTGCAAGAAGACATTGACCTGTAGCAACTAAACTTTCAATCCAGTTATCCAAAAGTCTGCCATGACTGACTAACTAATCTAGTTTTCGTTGTTCTGCAGGTGTATGCTGAGGAAGAACAAGTGCTCTATTTGAATTTCCATGAACAAGATCAGAAATATATTGACGAAGTTGACCAATTTCAGCCTTAAGCAGTGCCTTGTCCTCTCCATCCTTCGTGATACGTTCTTCAAGATTATTGGTAACAATCTTAAGAAGAGTCACGTCTGTCTCTCGAGTGGTCCTGCCAAGATTTGCTTTAGTAAATGTAAAGTCACCAACTTCGACTTCATCTAGGCTCTTACCCTCTGGAGGAACAACAACCTCTATAACAATCTCTGATTATGGAGTCTTCTCAATATGCACCTATTTCTTAATCTTCTTGTTCGACCTTTTCTGATAAGGCTCTTCGAACTCAGATAAATCAAGGTTATACGAAGGTTCTCGCCTCTGTCTTCCCAAAGACCTCTCGAGCCAACAAGACTGAACAATATCATCAATCCGAGGAGAGACTGTCCCAAATGTATCCACCTGTGGCGGTTCAGTTGTCTCTGATCCAACTCGAATTGGTATCTCAGGCTCCGAATCTATGTCAATAGGTTGCACGTGAGGTGAGCTAGGAGGTGAAACGTGAGGCTCAGCCTGAATAACTATCTCTACTGGAATCTCAGGAACATTCTCAACTTGTTTCTGCTTCCTCTTACCAGTAGCTCTCTTCCCTGTGTTTCCACTGAGTCTAACTCCTTCAGGAGGTATCACAATAGCCTTGACTCAAGGTCTTGACCTAGAAGTAGAAGGCAATGAAGCAAACTCCTCTAGCGGCTCTGCTACAGGAACTGACTTTCGTTTCCGCTTACTCTCCAAGAACAACTTGTTGGTTTTGATAACTGATTTAGAAATCTCCTCAATAGAAGTATTCTCCTTGGCGTACCAATCTGGTGAACGAAGTGGCTGCCGAGCAATCTGATCTCTGACATATGAATTGAGAAGAGCTTCTCCATCATCATCCGATAGACCATCAACATCTTCTGATAAGTAATCAGAGAGCTGACCGATAGTAAGTCTACAATAGTGACGACGACGAACCTCGAATTCATCTTCACAATTAGCCCAGAAATCTTCAAGTGCTGGCTTATGTGCAATCCCTCGCTCTAACCTGTCTACATAATGACCAAGAGGATCATAAGAACACCTCTCAGTATGAGTTTTGAATTTGAATCTTTCTATCTCAATAGACATAAGCCTGGCATTTGTCGCCGCATTGCATGTGAAAATCCCCAATGTAAATGGAAAATTAGCCACAGTCTTATGACGACTACGAAGAAAGAAATGAGCATGTTGCATCTGCCTGAGAAACTCCATGAAGATGATCTTGTCTAAAGGATACCTCGGCAACATCAGGGGCTCTCCAACATATCCATAAACTCGGATGTATGTGAAAGTAGGGAATTGAATAAACCAATCCGCCCAAGTCTCCATTGCTGATTTCGCCTCGGCAGAAATACGAATGTGCATCTCGTTGTCAAGATCTCGAACTGTCTTCATAGAAAAGTGATCAGTCACTGCTCGGAAGTCTTGTTCAGATGTAGAGAATTCTAACTGAGGATAATACTCGTGAACACACTGAACACCGAGAGTGCCATTAGTTTTTAGAAGCCTGTAGCTACCTTGGAATGCAACCAAGTAGA
The DNA here is from genome assembly GCA_007258455.2 of Sequoia sempervirens. NCBI lineage: Eukaryota > Viridiplantae > Streptophyta > Pinopsida > Cupressales > Cupressaceae > Sequoia > Sequoia sempervirens. The sequence goes on from VDFB02000015.1 coordinate 583,013,241, forward strand.
CTAAGTATGATATCATATGAAACTCATGAAACTTGAGAAAATTAGTAATCTGCTGATGTAAGCAATCACTAATCAACATAGCCCAGTCAAAACGTTCTGTACCATCAAGAATCCTGGAAATAAGATAGAACATCCATGAACGGAAAGTGCTAGCATCCTGTTGACCCGTAACTCGATTGAGCAAAGTTATCAAAACAGCAACCTCGTCCTTGAATTCACCACGACCAACTTTCTTAGGCATGTTAGTTTTCTGAACTTTCAGCCATTTCTGAGCCACTTTTCTCTGTGAACGTTGCTGATCTCCATCCCATATCTTCTCACAAGCTTCAATAACCATAGTAAAGTTATCTGAATGCGGAGGAATAGCAAAACATTTCTCTATGTCCTTCGGTTTGAGACTGCAAACAACCCTCCCGTCAACTGATCTGATTTGTCGTGAAGACGAGTCATAATGCTTGATGCAAGCAAGAACAAACTCGAGATCGAAAGTTGTAACAGGAATGGATGCTGCTGCCAACAACCCGGAATGCTCAAGATTCTTCAACGCATTGCTGCTAACACCCTCCAGACTGCTCAAATTAACCACTGGATAAACATGATTTAGGTCTGTATCTGAAGTTTTGACAAAATTATGTGTAAGAGCCGATTTGGCCTTGTAATCAATGAGATTGAACTGCATTTTGAAAATGATGACTTTTGACTGTAAAGTCGAATATACTTGAAGAACTTTCTGAAAACCTCTGGACAAGGCTAAAAATAGCCTAAGACAGGAAAAAATTCTGAAGTTTTTCTGGAACATGGGTTTTGTGCAGAACGGAATTCTGAACAAACCCATATAGCTGGATTCTCGAAAAAATGTGTTTCAGGCCCACATGCAAAGAGATTCTCGGAAAAAAGCACAGAGCTTCAAAATGAAGGCTACGGGGCGATTTTCTCGAAAAAATCTAAGACGTGGGTTTTGCTGCAAATACTGAAGTATGCAAACCCAGATGATCAAACTCTGAAAATATGTTGAATTTCTTTGACATGCGAAGAAAGTACCTAAGATGAGAAATAGAAGAAATAGGACAGAAGATAGAAATTTTTGCTTGTCTACTTCTGAAAAATTCGCCAATCTCTGTTGTAGAACTTGATGAAACCTGCATGCAAAGTGAAAATAAAGTCTGGAATCTTCTTCCTCTGAACAATCTGAACTCGTTGCTATGAAGAATGCTGAATTCTGACACCTATAGCACCTTTAGCTTGCTGGTCACTCAAGAAGAATGAAGACTTTGAAGCTTAAGATGATGAAATAATGGATGCCAATGCTTGGTTAAATAGATTTTCATCATTGAAATTCGCATAAAGCATGAAATCCATGAAAAGTGTGCTTGGCTTGTGATTGGACCTCATTTTAGTTAACTGAAACTAAAATATGCTAAATGAAGCACCATGCTTTAGGGTTTCCCTTTTCAATCTTCAGTTAACAAATTCATGCGATTTTGACTTTAGTTGACAATCTTCATTGAATTCGCCATCCTTCACACTTGCTTTAAATTCACAATTTAGAACTAAAGCGTCCCTTTTGAGAACTAAAGTTGACAATCTTTGTTGAAATGAATTCGTCAATTTCATTCTTTAAATCTTAAAACATTCCAAATATAGCGTCCCTTTCAAGACTTTAGTTGACATTCAAGAAAAGAATGAATTCGCCAACTTCACACTTATGCTTCAATTCTAAAAATAATGTCCCTTTTGGAACTTAAGTTGACAAAAGGTGAAGCGCCAACTTCACAAAAACTTCACTATTGCAACCAAATTCGTCATGCATGTGAACTCAAGTTGACTTTCAAGAATAATCTTCAGTTAAGTGAACATGCAATCAAGTTAACTCAACATGCAAGGTTGTTAACTGGACATGCAAACTAGTTAACTCAAAATGCGAACTGAAAGACCACTCAACATGCCAATATATGAACTGAAGATGACAACCTAGAAAACGTTTAGTCTAACTGCAGTCAGAACTCAAGTTAAGGCATCCATTCAACTCTCTTTCGAAAATCCAATTTTGACCTCTTAAGGCGAATTCCAGACTTAGCCAAATTTCATGAAAATTTAGACTTAAAACCTCTTCAGGACCTCTGTTCATCCTCTGACACTGACTGACTGACTCCACCGATTAGCTGGCTAACAGGTGCATCGCAGAGCTGAGCAAAAACTGATCAAAAGGTATCTTGAGATTGAAAACCATAAAACTGACATCTGAAGGCTCAAAAATACAAGCACCTTTTTCAAAAGCTGCGCTTTTTACCAGACTTAGTCAAATTCTCATCTGCATCTCGCACGAAGGGAAAAATAAATTCTTCATAACTTCTGATTAACCATGTTTTAGGACTGGATCATAGGTTCACTGCGGAGCTGACCTCATACCGCACGACAGCTGCAAAGGCACATTTCCCAAGAAAACATCATCTAAGGGGTGAAAATCAAGGGCGCCTTTTTCAAAAGCTGCTCTTTTTCCTCTAGACTTAGCCATTTCTAGAAATGATCAAAATAACGTAAAAACTCCGACTGCAAGCTGCTGAGACATCTTCTGATCTGACGGAGACAGGCAACGGAAAGCTGAACGTAACACAGACATATTGAATATCTGATATCATAAAAAAGAAAGCATTAAAGGCTTGAAAAGCTCAGGTGCCTTTATGAAAAAGTGCTCTTTTGCTCATTCTTTGATATTTTGACTAAGATTTGACCCTGTGTTTGACCTCTGGTTCAGGCACTTCAGCAACTCAGATTCACCCACTGACGGATGCGTCGCGAAGCTCGAACAAATGTGAGATAAACATCTTGGGTGGCGTTTAGCCAAAAACCTACATTTGGCACCTCAAAAAGATGGGCGCCTTTTTCAAAAGCTGCGCTTTTTACCAGTGTTAGCCAATTCTTGTTTTCCTCTCGTTTTGCGTTGTATCCTCCGTAACTCGAGCAAAATAGGTCCATTTGACAAACTTGATAGCTCATCGCGAAGCTGACGTAATGCCAGACAAATGTCTGCTGGAAGTGAAAAACCCTAAAAACAGGATCTGAGCCCCTAAAAGATAGGGCGCCCATTTGAGAATGTGCTCCCCTCTTCAGAGATAGAAAATTTTAATGATTTTCCTTCAAATTTTCACTTTTCTTAAATTTCTTCAGTAACAGACTGACATGACACTGACACCAACTCCATATTTAAAAACCCCAAAAACGACCTTTTGACATCACTTTAACAAGATTAAGACTCAATTAAGCAAAATGCCTTAGTGAAGCAAAAAATTGGGTTTTGGGTACAACAGCATAGAATGATTACTTTGTGGATTATTGTTATCAAATTATCACTCCCAATTATTCTTCTATTTATATTGGACATACCAATGCCTTTTATTTCCTGCAATTGTTCTTCAAGTGTTCTAAAAATTTCTCGATTCTCATGTGCCATAAGGATTATGCCTTGAGTAGTCACTTTCTCTTGATTTTGTTGGAACCTATTTTGTTGTTGGTTATCCTTTTACATACCAATCTTTACATATATAGGCTAATGATCATATTTCAATTTTGTAGGACAGCTCCCCACCTCTACCTCCATTAGCCTTGGCATAACACTTTGTGTGCAAATAATATAATCAACTACGCTTTTCCCATCGTATGTTTGCCATGTAATGCTCCCTAACCTTGGCCATGTTTGTATTCATTACATATGATCAAATCATAAAGGATGCATCACCCTAACAACTCTCCTCCATACTGAATGATACCTCCTTTTTTCCTTGGGAGACCTCCCCTTTTTTCTTCTCTTCTTCCTCTAACCATAGAGGAATGTCTTTCACCCCCTCCACATTTCTAAGGTAAAAGTCTTGATTATTTGTTGTTCTTGCATTAAAGTCTCTATTAAAATGACCTCACCTATGGAACTATAAACCGATAAGTCCATTTTTCATTGCATATGGATCCTCTTTGTCTACATTCTTTTTTTTCTATTATTTGAGCCATGAAGTGTTAAGTGACATGCAACAAGACAAATTATGGATTCCTCATCTGTCATCTTGATCCATATGTAATGATTACTTGGATCTTCCTTTTCTGCTTGTATGACTCCTCCCTAATATTCTCTTAATAGAATTGTCACTTCTCCAAACCTATTGCCACTTTTTTCTAACTCACTCCAAACCAAAATCTTCTTGTAACCCTCAAAGTTTGGAACTTTTCAGCCCTCATGTTCATGTGTTTCAACAAGGGCAATAATGTAATTTCCCTCTGCTATGGACCCTAAACTAGGACCTCTCCTCCAAGGGTAACCTTTGCAATTCCAACTTACCATTGTAAGGTGCACTTGGGGGGGCCCACCTTCCTATTTACTATGTCATTTTGTCATTGAACTACGCTTTCCCCTTCTATACCATGCTTCATTTCCCACATTTCTTTCCATTACAACTTTCTCAGATTTCCTCATTTCTTCTAGCTATTCTAGAGTTAAGTCTTTGTCCATGTAAAATTGTGTATCTTTAAGAAACCTTTTGTTTCTTAATAGTTTATTCTTATCCTCTATGTTTTTCAAGATTACTCTTACGTTTTTATTTCTTCCTCCTTGTATCATCCTTTTGATTCTACTTTCTTGGTGGATATGCCCTACCCATTGAAGTTTGTCTCCAAGAAAGTATTTTATTAGCTTGTCAATGTGCTTGCCTTCCACATGATCTTTCAGCCCTTTTATTATTATATTTGCAGCTCTATCATGTCGGTCTCTTCCTTCCCACATTTGAAATTTGACTTGTTTCTCTTTGAGTTCTCTTTGATTCTCTATTGGCCCTTTTACCACTTGTGCCCACAACTTGGCCTCTTCAAATTATTCCTTTAATGTAGCCTCTTTGACCTCCATGTTTGCTATTGCCGATTGTATTTCTTGGATATGAGGAATGTCTCTTTCCCCTCCTGCTTTAGACATATTTTCATTGTTGGCTTGTTTTAATCATGTTTTATGGTAAGAATCTCTTGTTGACTTGTTTCCATAGCGGTTTGCAATTTGTTTATTGGGTATTTAAGTAATTTATTTCACGAGTTAGCTTCCAATTGGCTTTCTATGATCTCTTGCATCTTGTTATCCTTCAACTACTCCTTTACCTCTATGGAATCAAGTCTCCTCTTCAATCCCATTAACTCATTAACATATTGTTGTACCCCAAATTAAAAAATTTGCTACACTTAGGCATTTTGAGGAAATGAGTAAAAGTCTTGTTAAAATTGTCAAAAAAGGTCAAATTGGGAGTTTGCATGTCTTGCATAAGGGTCAAAACGAAATTTTCAAAATTTGATGATCTGGGTCTGCTCAAAGCGACCAAGTCTACAAAACCCAAATCTCAATTTTTCGGCCCTAAATTTTAGGAAATTTTCTATTTTTAGAAACTTTCTAAAAATAGAACTTTTTCCAGTTTTTTTTGGGTTTCTTTCGAAACGGATGCTGGCAAAATTTTCTAAAAATAGAAAGTTTGGCTTCTAGGGTTCAAACTGATTTTGATTGGTCAAAAATACTTCCTCATCAAGCTGGTGCAGTCAGAATCACAAAAGGATCAATTTTTCCCTAGTGGGTCTATTCTGCAATTTTTTTAGAAGCTTTTTCAAGAGCTCCAAGGCCATTAATGGAGGTCATTCAACTGCCAGGTGTCAGATTCAGAGTCTCAAGCACTGCTCAGAGCGAGAAATTGCAATAGATGATCGAGGAGTCAAGAATGGAGAATGGAGGTTGAAGAATCTTGAAAACTGAGGAAAAATGGTTAAGTCTGGAAGCTTCAAGCGCCCCAGCCCAGTCTCGGTGCCCAAACACTCGTGCCTTAGAAAAATTTTAGTCTCCAGCAACTAGAGCAAAGGCAAGTATGTCAAACGAAGGAGGAAGTTGAAATTTGCAAAATAAAAACTAAGTCTGCCAGACATGGGCGCCCCATAAGGAGATAGGCGCCCAACTTTTCAAGAGACCAGATGATGAAATTAGGGTTTGTGCTCCCAAACAATGTTGCTCAAAATCTTCTCAGCTCCGCAGTGAGCCCAGCAACGCAGTCATCAAATCAACCAATCAGCCTGAAACTCAAATTGATCGAAGGAGTTATGACAAAGTGGCAGGATGCAAACCATGAAAATATTAGAAGATAATCTAAGTTTGGGAACTCTGGGTGCCCCAGGTGGCTAGTGGCGCCCAGCCTTTTGGAAGATCTAATCCAGCAATTAGGGTTTGCAGATATGCTCATTGTCTTTAGGATTCTACCAACTTCACAGTGGATGTCTTCATCAGATCATCAAACTTGTTAATCACCGGCAAATCCAAATCAAATGGAAGGTATAACATGAAGGTTCAAGTTTGAAGAATGAAAATCTTGTGAAAATGTCTAAGTTTGGTAATGGTGGGCGCCCCAGAAGGAGAAGGGAGCCCAAGCTTTTGAGGGCCTAAATGAGTGAATTAGGCTTTGCACCTCCAGCATGACTTGTTCAGATTTGAAGCAACTTTCCAATGAAACCATCAACAAGTCCATTAGAGTTGATAATCACCGAATATCGAAGGCAGAATAGAGGGAGAAACATGAGCAAAATGTTAAAAGTCAAGAGCAAAGGTGAAAATCTCAAAATAAAATCTAACTCTGGAGGAGTTGGGGGCCCCAACTAGCCAGGGGCGCCCAAGCTTTTGAGGCCTCAAATCAACTTTTTTGAAGATGCAACCTCCAAAGAACCCCCTTCAAAATTCGTCAAGCTATCCAACGAGCCCAACCAGCAATTTGTTGGACTCCCGAATCATCTAAAATTGCAAAATCATCAGAAGATCAGAAAGCAAGTGTAAAAATTGAAAATCCAAGAAAAAGACTAAGTCTGGAAGCCATGGGCGCCCCAAGAGGAGATAGGCGCCCAGACTTTTGAGGCCCTGAAATTAGTTTTCAGAAGAGATCATCTCTAGAAGACCCTCCTCATAATTCATCAAGCTATTCAGTAAATTTGACAGTCAGTCAATCGAGTCAGTCTAGCTCCCGGAATCGAGAAAACATGAAGATTAAGAAAACATGAAGAGATGAAAAATGTGAAGAAATGGCTAACACTGGTAATGATGGGCGCCCCAGGTAGCCAAGGGCACCCAGATTTTTGAGGGGTCAAATGAAGTTTTTATCAGAAGTGGCCTCGAGGACAACTTCGTCAGATTCACTCCAGCTCCGCGATGGATCATTCTGCCAATTCACAACATCAATCGAGCTCCCAGAAATTGAGATCAAACCAGGGTAAAATCAAGCAAAAGAAATTGAAAATGGTGAAGAAAATGGCTAAGTATGGAGAAGAAAAGCACCCCAGGAGGAGATTGGTGCCCAAGGCTCAATGCCTTAGTCATTTTTCCAAGTTTTCATCATTCAGCATTAGAAAACATCCAAGTTCGATGCACCTGCTCAAGATTGGCTTCGAGAAGTTTTAAAGCAAAAAAGAAAGCAGATTTTCTCAAACCTCAACTTATTTAAGAGAGCTTTTGTCTTTCATTATTCATTTTTGCAGGTTGGCGTCCAGAGCAAGAAGATTTTCCCCTTTCTCTCAACAAAGATTTGAAGACCCAAACGACACGCTTTTTCGGTGTTCTTCGTGGTTTTGAGATCAATGAGCAAGGAGGAACGCTTTTTTCATGCTCCAAACTTCTAGGGCGTTGCTTTTTCAAAACAGCCACTCAGCTTTTTTTATTTCTGATCACATGGGTCTCTCCGTTTTTTCATCCTATTGAACATTGAGAAACTTTTACCTCTTCTAGAAACTGTTTTTTGGCCACTTTTTCAGGAGGAATTTAGCTTTTTCAGTTTCTGAGCATCTGGGTTTCTTTGGAATGTGATTTTCTACAAAACCCAGGTCCCAACTTTTTTTTTGGAGAAATTATTTTTTCAAGGCAAATCAGCATTCTATTTTCAACAACACTCCACTTAAAATCAAGAAACAAATCAGCTTTTTGGCGAATATGGACGAGGTTTAAAGCGGAAGTCGTCTAGAAGCTTTCTCCATGCTTTCTTTCTATTCTTATCTCAATTCTTATCCACTCTTTGAAGAAGAGAAAGAAAACAAGTTGTAATAGTTGGCACTTCCTTGTTTTTATGCTTTCTTAGGTGGTTAGATGTTTATCTTGTTTAGTTTTAGAAATAATGTTTGCATGTTGGCAAGCCTTAGTTGTAAAAGCAAGGAGATTTCAGGGTTCCCTACTCCTCTACTTGTGTATAAATAAGGGAAGCCTTGCCCTTTTTCTTGAACGGTTATTGTGATAGCAAATTGCAAGCCTGTAATGCTGCAAGTTGTTATTCAGTGTCAGTTCACTTTGTGTAAGAGCAAATTTGCAAGCCTCTTTAGCTGCAAGTTCTTGTTCAGTGCATGTGTCTTGTGTTGATGTATTCTAGTTTGATGGCTAAACTGTAAGCCTATTTTGCTACAATCCTACTGTCCCAAAGTGTAATCTTTTGTTCTTGAGATTTGAGAAATAAAGTCTTGTGCCTACTTTGCCCTGATAAAATGTCTCAGATTTCTGTTCTATGTGCTATGCTTATATGATCTTTATTTTAGTTTGCATTGAAAGTAAGTAGATGTGCGTTGAGAGAAAAGTTTATTTAAGTATTTATGTCAAAGAATCCTTCCTTGTCCATTTCTAACTCTCTTGCTCTGCGTTTACTTGAGAAGTTAGAAACGTCATTAGAGTAGGCTAGTCATAGTTGAAATTCTAAAACAGAAAATCTCAACTACGGCGCTTGAGTTTTATAACCTTGTGCTCTTAGCTGAACAAAAAGATAGGCAAATTAGTTTTAGTTTACTTTCTTGAATAACATCAGCAAAGAGGGAGCTTCCACTCCTAATTCGAAGAGCAGTTTATCTGTGCATAGCTATCCATTTCTAATTCGCATTCCAAAGGTGCGAATTGAAACGCCAACACATATAGATCTACTAACCACATTATTGGGGTTGAAATAGGACATTATGGATCTTGGCTGTCCTGATTTCCAACCTCTAACTCTGCAATGTTTTCAAGGTGTTTCATGCCCTTGTTGTGCTTGATAGGATGGTTATTTGAGGCATAGTTCGCAAACTCAGACTTGGAGAGTACTCTGCAAGGAAAAAAAAGTGACTAGGAGAGTACTTGGGAAAAACCCAGCAAAAACTCAGCAAAACTCAACACCTTAAAAAACACTTAAATTTTTAAAAAAAAATACAAATTTTATGCAAAATATAGCTACAAAATGTATCAAATGAGTTTGATGGGGGTTTGGGGGAAATGCCCCCAGCGGAGAAGAGGGGTAGTGCCCCTCGCATATGTTTGGGGGTAGCACCCCCAGTAGGGTCGAGGAGCAGTGCCCTAAGCACGTTCCATATCGCAATACAAGGTGGGGTCGAGGGGCAAATCCCCCGCCACCAAGCCTAAATGAAAGCCTTCAAAACCACACAAACTTTCATAATGCACATCATTTTCATAATTTTTTAAAAGACAAAAACAAATGCTTATAAAACCAAAAAAATAGAGATTTTGCAATGTCTAACCCACGTTTTTTTCCTTAATGTTGACATGTTGTTCAATTAAATGGAAAAACTAGCTGATTTTTGGCGAGTCTTGGCAAGTACTCGCCAAAAACTCAGCAAGCTTTTCAAAAAACTCGGAAAAATAACTAGGCGAGTAAACACTGATAAAACTCATAGGTGAGAAAAGTTGGCAAGTACTCAATGACTCATCAAGTATGCAAACTATGATCTAAGCATTCTTCTTTGGGGTTCCACCTTGGACTATGCTTGCTACTATCTCCCTTTTGGAAAACATAACTGATTTGAGGTTGAAGTTTCTCTAGATGTGTTGATTCCACACCTTGTGATGCTACCTCTAGCTGATTTTCTTGGTTTTCTTGTCCTTCTACTAGCTGCTTTAATTGCCCTTGCATTGTCTCAATACCAAATGTTATTGGATATTGTTGGTGTAAATAGTGACTTTATCAAACTAGTCAGCTTTTGGCATACCTAGGAGAGTCCTATTCACATTGCTTAAGTCTCCACTTAGGGACTTCTATAGTTTTGCCTCACCTCATGTGGTTGAGACATGTGTCCTCACTTTGTGAGACACCTCTTACATGCACACTTGTCACTCACTAGAACACTTTCATGTGAGTTAACAAGTTTTCCATCATTAAATGGGTAGTCAATCATTATGTTCGACTTTCCTACCTTCACCACCTTGCCTATATAAGCAAGGTTACTTTGTACATTCAAATCATCTCTTGATATTATCAATTAGGCTTATTCATGTGCATGTATTGTGTGGAAGTTTCTTGGTTTTGTTTTATGATTTGTTAATCATAACATGGTATTAGAGCAATGCTAGCAAAACCCTTCCTGAAATATTATATCGAGCCTAGTTAAGAGTTCATTTTTTTGGGGTTTGTTGTGTATATTCAGGTCTTTGTTTGGGTTGCTAATTTGAATTATCCATTGGTAGTTTTAAAGTTTATTAATTGTATTGATTGTTCAAATTTGTGAAGATTTGTTGTCACCATCGTCTTGCCCATTGTGCATCTGACACAACATTTTCAATGACCTTCAAAGATTATATTGTATCTAGTTTATTGGAGTTTATTTACCTATGTGGAGATCAATGTAGAAAAAGCCAATTTAAATCAAATCCATGAATCCATTAAGTGGCGGTTCTTTCATTGCTTGCCTTCTGTATGCAAGATTTATTGCTTTATACCTCTATATGTAGGTCGTGGTACTCTTTGTTGTAGATTGCAAACTTGTGAATCAACTATTGTTAAGTTGATTATGAGAAGGGCGTCATCTTTGTATTCAACATGGCAAACAAAGCAGAAGTCTTTGCTAGAAGTCCAGCAACAACAAAGTCCTGCACTTTATGGTCGCCTTCTCCGGTCAATATATCAACCTGGACCATTTCACCATAGGCCACGGCCTCATTCAAGTTTATGCTCTTGCAAAGCTCCTTCCTATTGAAGAAATCCTGCAGTGGCTGTTGCACCTTGGGAATACAGGTCGACCCAAGAACAAGAACGACTTCACCTATTCAACTCTTGTCTAGCTTAGCATCTCTTAAACATTTCTCCACTGATTCCATGCATTTTCTTAACAGATCCATGTTCAACTCCTTGAATTTGGCTCTAGTAATGGAAGAATAGAAGTCCCTCATACAAAGAGTCGATCTCGACGGTGGTCTGAGTGGTCGAGGAAAGCGCCCTTTTTTTCCCTCCCACAAGCAGTGTGCACATGCCACAACACCCTCGCATTGCCACTGTGACCATTTTGTTATCGAAGTCCTCCCCTCTGAGATGAACCAAATGATATCTTTCGCTATGACAACGCTTGTCTTCCAAATGCCTCAACTTTGGTGTGATGGACCAAGAAGAATTGATATGCTTACATGTCTATCGGTTCACCACTACCAAAAATATCTAGCATTGTGAATCTCGATTCGATAAGGAGACAAGTGATGGCAAGGAGTTTGTTGTGGCCCCACCTACTTTGGCAGCAAATCCTTCTTTATTTCACAAACTTCCAATAGTCATCTAGGTCTCACCTCCACGCACTCGAGCTTAGTACCACACGCAACTATATCCACTATAGCATTCAATATTTGTTGAATGATTTGGCACAAATCAATGGTTCAACTTGTTGATTTAGTATTCATCTTCCATTGGCATGTCAATAGTTTAATTGCCCAATGCAAAAACTCCAATGTTGGTGACAATAGTGCTGAGGCAATCAAAAATCCACTTTCTATTGAAGCCACAGGTCTCATTATGCTCCTCACTAACTGAGTCAATGACCGGATCCCCCATCAATCTCCCATGACTTGATCAACTCCCACTTCATAGGCAATTTAATTAAAGATTTGTTTGACATTAATATTGTATGATTAGTTTTTATGCTAATAAACATTTATTGTAATCATGCAAATTTATTCAACCACTAGTGGTTAGACTTTATCAAACTAGTCAACTTTTTGCATACCTAGGAGAGTCCTATTCACATTGCTTAAGTCTCCACTTAGAGACTTCTATAGTTTTGTCTCACCTCATGTGGTTGTGACATGTGTCCTCACTTTGTGAGACACCTCTTGCATGCACACTTGCCACTCACTAGAACACTTGTCATGTGAGTTAACAAGTGTTCCATCATTGAATTCATTGTGTTCAACTTGCCTACCTTCACCACCTTGCCTATATAAGCAAGGTTACTTTGTACATTCAAATCATCTCTTGATAATATCAATTAGGCTTATTTGTGTGCATGTATTTTGTGGAAGTTTCTTGGTTTTTGCTTTATGATCTTGGAAACCATAACAAATATTACTAGTTATTTTTGGTAAGATTGTTAAAAAAAATTTCTCCCCAACCGTTTTAACTTCCTTGCTAGCTTGGCCTACCTTTGTTGCAAAATCCTCTTATACTACTTGGCATTCACATAGATCAGATTTTCTCCTGTGTCTAAGATTTTGGCTTGCATGCGTTGCTTCTTTTGTGAGTGTAAAAGTGACTCTAAGGCCCTTGCTACAATGTATGAGTAGGTAACTCGATTCTCTATGGAGTACGGCATAATATATGGTATTAGCATGCCTGCTTAGGGTGCCATTTGATACTCCTTTATGTCCACTACACACCTCTTGATTCCTTGTTCACTTGATAATACAGGATCTATTTCTTCTCTATTTTTTGATGGGTTTGTTGTTGGAATGATTTTTTGAGAGGTGCTGATGTCTCCAGTCTTTCCTTGGGTTCAGTTTGCAAGGTTTCCAATGTTTAATAGGGATTTCTCATTTGCAAACAATTAAAAAATAATGCACACACATTTCCACACATGAAAAACAAGGATTAAAATCTTCAAATAAAAGGAGGAAGTGTGTATACATATAGGTAAGCTTGCCTTTTGTAAAAGAGGAAGTATACATATAGGTAAACTCAGATTTTGTCTACGAGAAACTCTACACCGAACTCCACCTTCAGCTGGGCCCACCTTCCTCTTTCTCAAAAATCAACTTTTCGCTATCGAATTTGAAATGATTTGGTGCTAGTAGAAAAATCCCTCATCTATTTGAAACCTTTGTCCACTTCCAATAACCTTGAAAACTTGCTCGAAACCTTCTTGAAACCTGTAGATAGCACCCTTGTAGAAAGCATCCTGGAGGCCCCATTTCACTACACCAACTTAGTTTGTCATCCCCTCAACATGCACATTTCACACTACAACCAAAAGTAGGATGAATGCAAATAAAATAGAGAGCAAGCTCTACTGAAACATTAAGGATTTTCCTACATGCAATCACAATCAAACTTCAAACACACATGCCAAAAATCATTAATTGGCGACATAAACATTTTCATCCCCCAAGACACTCCTCAAACAAAGGGCATAGTCGAACATCTCTGCCACCTTACCTAAATACCTTAATATAAGAATTCCAATATTGAATCTATGGGGAATTTTTTTAAATAGGAGCTTGGCCTATATAAACCAATCTATGGGGGCTGCTCACTTAGAACAAGGATTTGGCCATCTTCTCACCAATTGCTCACCATTGCCAAAAAAGGGCATTGGTCCACCCCTACATCATCTAGAAGGTGTACAAGTTTGTTACAATCTCTAAAGCAATGAATTTTTTTTTTTTCCTCAAATCCCTCATAAAGTTTACAAGCTTCCTCAAGATAACTTCTTACCTTTCAACTCAATAAATCTCCTTTTGCAAGTCCGTTGATCACCAACTTGGAATCTCCCTCAATGATAAGTTTCTTACAACCCTCAGAGATCACTAAGAGTAGACCTTCCAACAAAACCTCCATCTTCATCTCATTAGTAGATTTATGGCTCAAGAAGAAAGAGCCATTATTTACAAACTTACTTAAAGAATTTCCCAATGGACATCTAAAACCTACCTAACAACTTCCTTGAGTGGCCCCACCGACATTGAGCTTCAAAAATCCCTCCAAAGGCCTCTTCTAGACATTACCAATTTTTTTGCCTTTAAACTTGACTACCTCATTAACAAGTGAAGGAAGTTCATTGTTCCAAATTAACCAACACTCATTTTTCCAAAGAAGACAGTTGTTCTTCCTTCACATTCAAATAAGATCTAGCTTAGAAGGAAATTATAGCTTCTATCTTGGCCCGGCACCTTTCCTAGAAAGAAACATTTTCCCTAAAAATCCTACTATTTCCTTCCAACTAGATGCTCCACAACATGAACACCATCTCTTGGGGCATGTTTACTAGCATAGGTGCATTTCTATCCTATGGAGACAAACAACCACCCCAAGCAAGTGGGAAACACCATAGTAGCCTATAACTCAAACCCTAAAGGGGTCTAAGAGCTCACCCAAAGCACAACACTCCTTGGGAACTGTTTCAAATAGTTGCAAAAGCCCCATTATCATTGAAGTTTACAAATTATCGAAGTACTAGCCAACCAAACAAAAGCATTACATTTTTTAGGGGCATGTTTACTCCAAATCAATCTCAACCAGCCAATCCTTTAGAGAAGGAAGATCTCTACATTGCCAAAGAGCATAGTTGGCCTTAACTTTATAACTCCCTCAACTATCCCCCGACCATCTAATTGTGCCATCTCTAGATAAGATGGGACTTCTCAAGCCTTGAGAAGATGTGACTAGCATTCTTTCTGAATATACGGAAAAGGAAGAGAATCAAACACCTTTCAATATGTTTTGATCCTACCCAAACATCCTTTTCATCCCAATGGTCTTTAAATTTTTCTTCCCATTGATTCTCCAAAAAACTACAAATTTCAACAAGTCTAGGAAAATTGCTAGGGCGGTTGACCCACCCAAGAATCACCCAAAAGTTTGCTAAAGCACCATCACCAATATCCCAAGAAAGCTGAAATCCCACCAATTCTTGGAAATTAGCAATGAAATTCCAAATAGAAGAGCCTCGAGGGAGGGTAAGTAGAATAAAATGATTAATAGGATCTACCCAGGGAAACCCGAGGACGCGTCCCCCCCAAAAAAAAGCCCCATCCCTGTCCCCGGGACATCCCGGGTACAGGGCGACAGTTGGGGGACAATCCCCTGGCGTCCCCTTTTTTTGCAAATTCATGGGGGACGATCAAAGGGAAAGGGGGACGGTTGATCGTCCCGAGGACACCTAAGCTGTCCCCCAACCGTCCCCCACATCAAAGCATGTTTTAAAAATTATAAAATATATATATAATAGTTTTCAGTTTTTTGATTTATGAGTTGTTTGTTTAAATTATTTTCATATATCTTTCACAATATTTGGAACACTCACAAGATAAATATTTGATGCTCTATTAGAGATATATAAAAATAACAAAAATTTATTCCAAAAGTGTGTAAACTTGAATTTATTTGCTTGCTGTTCACTAACAGGTTTTAGAGACAAAGACTTAGGATTTTGACATTTTTAAACAGTTCTTCATAATTGGAAATAGGCTGAATATTAAGGCAATTTGATGCCCAAAACTCCTTGAGTGCAGCAATTGTGCCCACATTTAATTGCTCAAATCCATATTAGACAATACACTAGCATTGAATTTACTTCCAGTAGACCACACTCCCACCAAACTACAATAATTTTGCCTTCAAACACCTCAGCTATTCATTATTGTTCTGTGCCAAGTAATCAATAACCTAGGTGAAACAATCTTCACTGTAATCACAAATGT
Source organism: Sequoia sempervirens (assembly GCA_007258455.2). Classification (NCBI taxonomy): domain Eukaryota; kingdom Viridiplantae; phylum Streptophyta; class Pinopsida; order Cupressales; family Cupressaceae; genus Sequoia; species Sequoia sempervirens. The sequence continues at coordinate 583,028,929 of VDFB02000015.1, forward strand.
TCGCCCAATTCGTGATCTGGAAATAACCTTATGTAATTTGATATAAGTTTATAAATTATAACTTGGAGGTTGTATTATGATTCATGTATGTTAATTCTGAATTTTCAATGTGTATTTGAGTATTCACAAAGAATTTTGAACACAAATGTTATATGTTAAGGTTCTATAATGTATATTATGCATGCTTTATCCATGTTTTCATATGAATATTTAAAATTTCCCTACATATTTTAAATTTTCCCTATATTTTATATAGCCATCCCCCCGTCGTCCCCAAATTTGGCCTCAAAAATAGGAAACTTAGGGACTCGTCCAGCCGTCCCTTGCCGTCCCCGTCCCGAGAACTTGGGGTCACACTAGATCTACCAAATCCAAGTATTTGCCCCAAACAAGAATAAAAAAAGGTTTTTTCTTTCTCTGCCAATATCCTCTGTGCTAATTTTGCCCCAGGAGATTTATTGTGAAGGTCCAAATCCTTCAACCCTACACCGTCTTGCTGATTTTCCCTACACAATTTGTCCCAACTCAACAAGTGGAACTTCCCATCATTAGCATTGTCGTGCCATAAAAAATACTACAAAGGCCAATTATTTTCTTCAAAATATCCTTATAAACTTGAAGAACCAAAAATATATAAATAGGGATTGCTTGAAGCATGACCTTAATCTTCTTCTTCATCAACCTCCCCACCAGGCTTCAACTATTTGCCTTTGGAAGTCAATAGCCGATTCTGATTTTCTTATTGTTTCCTTCCACAACAAAGCTTTCCCCACCCCTACGAACAAGGGAATGCCAAGATACTTACTTGGGAGAGTCTCAGATTGGGAACCCAAGGCCTGCTTGATTCTCAGTTGAGAACAGGGAGAGACATTAATAAAGAAAATTTTAGACTTGTAGAATTGATGACTTGGCCTGAAGCTTTTCCATATAAATCCAAGGTTGCCTTGAAAACGCTTGCCTCTACAACAACTGTCACACCAAATAGAACAATATCGTCTCCAAATTGCCCATGAGAAAATAGGTATAAACTCTAAGAAACTAGAATTCTTTTTAAAGCCCCTCCTGTCTTTGTCTGCAAAGAAAGTTCCCCAACACCTCTGCCATAATGATAGGGGCTCAGGAGACAAAGGATCACCTTCTCGGATTCCTCTAGAGTTCTGGAAAAAACCTGTTACAAAATCGATGTTGTTGTATATTAATCAAGAGGAACGGGAGTTCCTTATATAGAGTACAAGATACGATGTTTCTAAAAGAAACAATCGTTAAGTTAGAAAAAGCAACGACGAGATGACCATTACGACATAAATAGAAAGATATTATTCTAATACCCTCCCTTAATGGTCATCATTCTAACTACCCAGAGATAACAGAGAAGGGTGCCCCCTTCTTCTCAGAACGTTGTTGCAACAAAAGACAAGAGCCTGCCACTGACTCTGCCACTTGAGATGAGTCTGCCACCAACCCTCCTAGAAACTGCAGAACTTCTAGAAATAACAACACCAACCGTCCAACCTGAAGTTTGAGAACTGTCCCTCCCTGTAACCAGAGACATATCGAGAACAGCTGCTAAAATTTTGAGGAAAAATTGGCAAACCCTCCAATCTTCTACAGATGGACATGACGCCCTAGAACAGACTACAAGAAGCCAGATGTGCAAATGTTCGCCCCAACTACGACCAAAAAATTGACTGCACCAAACCACGATTTTTGAGGAAAAAATCGCCAAATCCAAGATTACAAATCATCGTTTTTTCGGAAAAAAAACGGTAAAAACCAAAGAGCCCTCCCGAATGACAGAAACCTTGACAAGGGTATACAGGAGAAAAACCCTTAATTTTTGAGGAGAAAATTATAAACCCTCCCAGAAGTTTACAACCCAGAAGATAGATATTTTTTTTCTTTTACGAGACAAAAAAATATTTAAAAACCCAGAACATCAATTGTCAGCTTGAAACACAGAGGGTTTGGAACCCTAGCCGCCAAAAATCAGAACAAATCTACACAAAAACCAAGGCACGAAAAACGATGAACCCAAAAAAATCTGAGACCAACCCAAAAAAGCTCTCGAAAAACCCACCAAGAATCTGCAATCGAAAAAAAAATCGTCTTGAACTGGAGGGTCAAAACCCTAGACGAAGTTTCTGGAAACCCTAGCCGCCATGAAAACTTCAGAAAATTGCAGACAAAATTTCTGGAAAATGCCAGAAATACAGGCACGAATAGAAACCCTAGTCGCCGCCAAAAATGGAGAGAAATCTTTTGTAAATAGCGGGCAAAAAAAATGCAACCAGACACCACAAACGCGGGTAGAGAGAAAAACGCAATCAAAAATCTGAAAAACGTGAGCACAAGGAAGGTTCGTGCACAAGCTTATGTCGCAGGCAGATTTTCCCGCCTCAGAAAACAAAAGAACGTAGCTCAAAGCAACACGTAACAGAAGTGAAAAACGCGCTCAGCAAGAGTCAATCCCGTCGCGATTTGCAGAGAAGCGACGCGGGCACCAAGTCGACAAAAAAACGGCTTCAGATTTTCGCCCAGGTCTCAGAAATGCGAGGAGATAAACATGCGTCCAAAGATGACAGGAGTCGTGCGCCAGAAGAGAGAGGAATCACGTCCAGACAAAGCTTCAACAAAATGCATTGATACAAGAAGAAAAAATCCACGCCAGAAGAAAAACATGATTTCTCTCTCTGCAAAACCTTTGATTTTTCACCTCAACAATAGCCACGAAAAATTTCGAAAAAGAAATTCAAAATTTAGCACTCACAAAAAAATCTTCAAAAAAAATTTCAAGGAAGATTTTATCAAATTTTTAATTCAAAAAGAACTAAAAAATCTTAAAAGATTTTTATGAATTAAAAATTTGATTTTGAGCAATCTGGCTCTGATACCATATTACACAGGTAATTGGTAAAATATTCGATGTATTAACAATGAGCAATGTGCTCAATAAATAGTTTACAAGATTTACAAAAACGAGAAGTTTCTAAAAAGAAACTCCAGATAAGATCAGAGATGATCTTATCACTATATTACAATAATTTACAATATTGAGCATTAATAAATAAATAATAAACATTATTTTAATACCCTCCCTTAATGCTCAATCTATCAACTACACCAAGATGCCCCCTGAATTTTACAAACTTATCTGGACTGAGCAACTTGGTGAGAATGTCTGTTGTCTGGTCCTCTGTCGGAACATACAGCAACTAAACTGATCCGTCTTCAACCAGCTTCCAAATGAAATGACAATGAGTTTCCACATGGTTGGTTCTCTCATGGAAGACCGGATTCTTGGCAAGTTTGAGAACTCCCTGATTATCACAAAACAAGGGAGTCAGACCTGCTTGAGATATTTGCATATCCACAAGCATCCGACGAAGCCAAACTGCTTCACATGCTGCTTTTACTGCTCCCCTGACAAGGGTATATGACAGAAACCCTGACAAGGGTATACAGGAGAAAAACTCTTAATTTTTTAGGACAAAATTATAAACCCTCCCGAAACCCAAAAGATAGATTTTTTTTCCTTTTACGGGACAAAAAAATATTTAAAAACCCAGAACATCGATTGTTGGCTTCAAAAACAGAGGGTCTAGAACCCTAGCCGCTAGAACAAAGCTGCACAAAAACCGAGGCACGGAAAACGAAGCACCCAGAAAAATCGGAGACCGACCCAGTTGAGCTCTCGAAAAACCCACCAAGAATCTGCAATCAGAAAAAAAAATTGACTTGATCTGAAGGGTTAAAACCCTAGTCAAAGTTGCAGAATGCCCTAGCCGCCATGAAAGCTTCACAAGTTGTAGAAAAATGGCTCGAACTTTCACAAAAGTGCGGCAGTAAGAAAGCAGAACCCTAGGCGTCGTGAGAAATTTGTGCTTCAAAAAACAAGCCCAAATCGAGGGTAAAACGCGGGCAATATTTTGCAGATGTCGTGCAAGCAAGATCTGCAAAAAATCGCGACCAAGATCCTCACACAAAAAAAGGCGAATGCAAACTTGAATTCAATGACGCCAAGAGAATAAAGTCGCACAGGCTGGCACGAAAAGATTGTGAAGACGGGTCGCGGGCCAGAAGAGTGGCTGAAGAAAGGTCGCACAAATCTCACGCGAGCATATTGAAACACAAAATGACCTTCAAACCCCCGAATTTTCAAAAAGAGAGTTTGCAAAAATCTTCAAACAGAAGCCACAAAAATTTTTAGAGAAGATGACACCTTCAAAACACCCTCGAAATTTTTCTAGAAGAGCCACAAGAAAATTTGAAAAAAAAAAAATTTGAAATTTAGCTCACAAAAAGTCTTCGAAAAAAATTTCCTAAGAAGATTTTATTAAACGACTACAAAGAAAGAATTAGTCTTTGGCAGTGGTTAATGGACCTGCCGGATGTCCCTTGGATTCTTGGGGGAGACTTCAACATGGTTGAGCACTTGGAGGACAAGTGGGGGGGTCTTGACATGGACTGGAAGGGTAGTGAAAAGTTATTTTGGCTTAGGATGAAAACCAAGTTAAACTTATTTGACCCTATGGAAGGGGGTAAAAAGGAGTGCCAAGGTATCTGGTATACTTGGTGCAACTCACAGAAGGGTGGCAAGAGGATTTATTGCAGGCTTGACAGATTTTATGCTAACCAAGATTTTTTCAATTTTCTGCCTAACAACGATGGGCTTAAGGTGAGTGTCCATCCGTACACTTTATCTGACCATCATCCCATTAAAACCACTTTGATCGCTGCTCATGGCCGGCCTCAGCAAGCTGTCAAGTCTCCCCTTTTTAGGCTGAATACCTACCTCCTGGATGACAGGGACTGTGTGGATGCAATATCCACCCTCAGAGAGGTCAATAAATGGATGTTGAAAGATCTGAATGCCATTGACAAATGGGATCAGAATGTCCTTTGCTGGACCAAATTCTTCCAAACCATTGGGAAGAAGAAGGCTTTGGATAACAAGAGGGAAGAAGTTGATTTGCACAAGAGGTTGCTCTTTATTGAAACTAAGCTTCAAGAGAATCCGAATGATGAGGCTCTTTGTGAGGATCTCATCTTGGCTAAGAACCAGCTGAGAAAGATTCAAAACCACAAGATCCAAGGGCTCAAGGTTCGAACTAAACTCAACTGGGTGAGTTGTGGTGATAAAGGTTCCAAGTTCTTCTTTAGATTCTTGAAAGAAAGAAAATTTAAGGAACAAATTGAGCAGATCTGTGATGGTGGTGATACACTCACTACGCAGGATAGTATTATGAGTAAATTCCATTCTTACTTCAAAAATCTTTTTTGTGCGGAAAGTGGTAGTGAAGAGAGTCACAATGCTAGGATGTTCATTAGAGGCATTATCCCCCAAAAGATCTCCAAGGAAGATGTTTTGGCCTTGGACGCCGACATTACTGAAGAAGAAATCAAGAAGGCCATCCTCTCGATGAGCAATGATAAGTCTCCTGGTAGGGACGGCTTGCCCATTGAATTCTACAAAGCCTTTCCTGATTGGGTCAGCAAAGACTTACTACAAGTGTATCAAGAAGCTCTGGTGAAAGGTTCCCTAGGAAGGAATATAAACAGGGGCATCATTAAGCTCCTTCCGAAAGGGGGGGACAAGTCGCTTATCAAAAACTGGAGACCTATTACTCTTATGAATGTCTCCTACAAGATTCTTGCCAAGGTGATTGCGCTAAGACTGGTGGATATCCTCCCCAAGTTCATTAATCACACCCAAACGGGATTCATCAAAGGTAGATATATCCTGGAAAATCTTATTACAAGTTGGGAGTCTTTGGAATGGGCTAGGCACTCCAATCAAAATGTTGCCATGCTCCTGTTGGATTTCGAGAAAGCTTATGACAGGGTCGAATGGGCTTTCCTAAGGACCGCCTTAGAGGCTTTTGGTTTTCCGGTTAACTTTTGCAAGATGATTGACACTCTCCTTAAAGATGTCACTGCTCAAGTGGATGTAAATGGATCCCTCTCTACTGAGTTCGATTTGGGAAGGTCGATCAGACAGGGATGCCCTTTGGCTCCGGCTCTTTTTGTCATTGCTTCTGATGCCCTTCATTACCTGCTTAGGGAAAACACCGTGTCCCCCAGGATCAAAGGCATAAAACTCCCTGACCAGGCTGAGATCCTGAATATTCAGTTTGCTGATGATACGGCTATATTCCTTGAACTGGAGGAAGAAAACATGAAGGCCCTGATGGAAAAATTAACTCTTTTCTGTCGTGCATCTGGTGCTAAAATATCTATTGCTAAATCTTGTCTCCTTGGTTGGCAGGAAACCCCTCCCGATTGGGTTAAGCATTATGAGTTCCAGTGGGGAGGTCCTAATAAGCAAATTCGGTATCTTGGAATTCCCTTTGCTGTCAGTCCCAACTTGAAGGATATGTGGATCTAGATTAGGGAGAAAATTGAGAAGAAGTCGGCGGGTTGGAATAAACAGTACCTTTCGCTAGCTGGGAGAGCTCAAGTTTGTCAAAAGATTCTTTCTTCGTACAGCATTTATTTTGCTTCAGTTTGGTTCTTCAACAGTTATCAAGTTGATGAAATCCAGAAGAAAATTAGATCCTTCCTCTGGTCGGATGCGAAAGGTAGAAGGAAAAAGCACTCGGTTAATTGGAAGTGGTGCTGCCTTGACAAGTCGCGAGGTGGCATTGGTTTGAAGGACCTCAGGCTTCAGGGCACTGCTCTAGCTGCCAAGTGGATCGTTAAGGCGCTAGTTGGCAATGAGCCTTGGAAAATCCTTGTGAGGAACAACATTCTTTTATCCACCCCCAAGAACGCTAAGTCTTGGAAAGCCCTGCCCTTTAGTGATATTCTCTTTGGCAAGCACCCTATGGTCCCTGCCGGTTCCATGGTCTTTAAGAGCCTTTGGAAAGCTTGGGAGTCGGTTAAGCACAACGTGAAGATGACTAAAGATTATATTTATTCTTGCAACAATAATGTCAATTGTTACCCCTTTAGTTCCATTTGGTGGAGCTTGGATCATAAGTCTAAACCTTTGGCGCTGCTTCAGGGTTGTTCTGCGAAGAAGTGGGCTCAGAAAGGCGTCCTTTCTTTCAAAGATATTATCTCGAATGGTCATATTAAAGATTGGAACAGCTTGGCTAATGAATTCAATCTGGCTGATTCCAGTTGGAGGACTTATAACACTCTCAGTATGGCCTGTAGAGGCGTCAGTTTTCCAAATGTTATGGAAAAGAACCTGGACATTGCCAATGATTTTGTTTGGAAAAATGGCTCGACGCTCTCTGATTTAACTGCTAAGATTATTTATAACACTCTCAATAACGACAGTTCTATTAAGGATCATCTCAATAACTGTTGGAATGTCTCTCTCTCTGATACTCAATGGCAAAATGTGTTTAACACCATGTGGTATAATGTGAAGGAGTCCAAGAAGGCTCATTTTAGGTGGTTAATCATTCTGCACAAAGTTCCTTTCAAAATCAATTCTCATGATATAGATATTTGTAGTCTGTGTAGAATTCCTGAATCCATCAATCATATTTTTTTTGATTGCTTGTATGCTAAAGAAGTGTGGAAATGTTTTTGTAAAGACTTGTTCATTTGGGATAGAAATGACAGATTTTTGTGGGAACATGTTATTCTTTATGAAATGAAGCTTAATAAAGATTTTAAATTATTCTGGTTTTGCTTATCCACTGAGATTTTGTGGCATATCTGGATTGCTAGGAATGAGGAGAAGTTTAAGAGTACCAGGAGATCGCTTACTGAGTCTTCTAAAAGACTCACATGTGCTAATATTATTTCGCAGGTTATGATGCATTTGGAGATCACAATGTCTAACTTCTGGAGGCAGCTGAGGGAGGATGCAGTAAAGGCTCCTAGGGAGGCGCTTAGGTCTGAATATTCCCACCACAAAGGCGTTAAGGAAGATGGAGTCTTTTTGAGGGCCCTTCAGGAAATCCAGAAGGCTTTTAATAAAGCTGTTATTTCATCCGCTTGAGGCTGTTTTTGTCTGTAGTCGTAGTATTGTTTACCAAATGAACAGCAAATGTAACACTTTCAGGGACCCGAGCTTCAGCTATCACTGGAAATTAGTCTGTTGCGTATCTAATCTTTGGATCCTTTTTGCGAGTCTGAAGTTTCACTTTTTTTTTTTCCAAGCAACATATCAATGGAAGACATTTCACCAAAGGAGCAAATGACAGTGGAGACCTTGGCTGGTTGGAGATCTTCAGTAGGAAACATCAAACTCAGAAAATGTTAATTACAGATGTTAATACTTTTTGTATTTTGGAATATGCATATCGATATTTGATATGTAATTTTGATGTAAAGGACTTTGCAAGGTACTCACCTGGTAATCTGCTAAAAAGAGTATGTAAATTTGTATATGACGTCAATGGCAGGGTAGACCTATAGGTATATCTTAGCCAAATACTTGATATGTAATGATGATGTAATACTTTTGATTTCTCTATATTCAATACAAAAAAAAAAATCTTAAAAAGATTTTTATGAATTAAAAATTCAATTTTGAGCGTGCTGGCTCTGATACCATGTTACAGAATCGATGTTGTTATATATTAATCAAGAGGAACGGGAGTTCCTTGTATAGAGTACAAGATACGAAGTTTCTAAAAGAAACAATCGTTAAGTTAGAAAAAGCAACGACGAGATGACCATTACGACATAAATAGAAAGATATTATTCTAATAAAACCCACAAGCCTGTCATTGATTAAAATGGAAAACCATGCATGGGTGACTGAGTTCATGACCCATTCCAGCCAAATACAAGAAAAGAGAAAAGAATGGCAGCCAAGAAATCCCAATTGACCAGATCATATGCTTTGACTATTCCAAATTGATAACCATACCACTTTCATTACCAGATTTCAGAGAATGTGGAGTCCCATGGGTTATAATGATTCCATCTAGAATTTGGCTGCCCTTCACAAAACCCCCTTGTTTTGCTAAAATTATCTCCAAGAGAACAGATTTCAACCTTTCTGCAATGGCTTTGTAGACTATCTTATTTATAGTATCGCACAGAACAATAGGCCTGAAGTCCGCAAAGGTTGAGGGATTATCCTTCTTAGGGATGAGCACCAAGAAGGTACAATTAAAATATTTAACCACCTTCCTAGATTTCTTCAATTCATTCACCACCACAGTTAGATCCTTCCCCAGCATATCCTAGAAAGCATGGAAGAAACCTGCTGGAAACCATCCAACCCAGGCATTTTGTCCCCTTGAGGAGAGAAAACGACTTAGAGCACCGCCTCCAAATTGAAGGCTTTAAGAAGGATTTCATTCTGAAGCTCATCAATTAACCAAGGTATTACTTCTACAAAGCCAATTCTTTCATCTACCCCCAATCCACCTGACATTGTTAAGAGTTCATAAAAACAATTAACCACCTCCCATCTTATCTCACTTGGATTAGACAATGTGGATTCTTCCATATCTTTGATACTGCTGACTCTTGGACTTGCTATGGGTTGTTGTTGATTGATGGAAGTAATGAGAGTTCCATTCACCTTCCTTAATCCATTTCTCTTTAAATCTCTGTCTCCGAAAGATTTCTTCTGTAGCATAATGCTCTTCCAGCTGACTCAACAATCCTGATTTTTGAAGAAGTAGATTATCTGTCAAACCCTCTAATTGAATCTTTTGATTAACATCTTCTAAATTTCTTTCCAACATTTCTTTTTCCAAGAAGATATTTCTAAATACTTCTTTATTCCAGATTTTCAGACAATTCTTAATATACTTGAGTTTCTGAGCAAAGCAGAACATTTGGGATCCAAAATGAGAGGGGTCGTCTCACTACTATTTCCCAACCTTAGATTTGTGGATTTTGAGCCACATCAATTCAAACTTTAAAGGACATTTTTCCAGTGCAGAATTTGATTTCACCTCAAAGATCTGACCCCAAGACATTTAGGTTGTAAGACTCAAATGACACCAAAAGTCACTCTAATGACACCAAAAGTCTGCTCTTTTCACTATATTGCAATAACACAAACCTTTCCTTCTATTTTTCCATGAAAACTTACCTGTTTTGGGGATCAAAACCAGAAGCCCATTACCTGTAATAAAATCATTAAAATTTAACTCAAATTTGGACGACTTACCACCTTGCTTCTCTCAAGGACCTGTTATAGCATTGAGATCCCATCCCCTCTCCCAACACATTTTGAATACCCCACCATCTGAGTTGCACTGCAATTTCCTCCCATGTCTTCCTTTTTCTTATGGGCTATTTGGACAGTAAGAGTTAATGAGAAACTCTTTTAGGTTTCCTGAAAGAAGTTAAAGGAGCAGGCTATCCAATCGGATTGTTTCACTACCATACTAATCTGCACCTTCTAAAGTACCATACAAGCCTAAGCTAAAGTCCTAAGCCCATAAAAAATGTAAATTTCTACGTACAGCGGTTATAGCTTTAATCCAAGCAAAGCAATACCCACCATGTAACGCAACCAAGCCATATCCCTGGTCCAAGAAAACTATATAAACTAAATGGAGTATACCATAGCTCACTCAAATGATTCAAAAAACGTACCCTTGTGGGGAGAAAAGCTAAGTACCAACAAGGCTTAGTGTGAGTTTAAAAACAGATGCCATTACCACTTTCTATTTCTCGCAAGTTCAATTGGTCTTTAATGCACCAAGCTATAAGAGTAGATTAGTTGCAGAGGCAGAAGTCCAGTAAAGGGGGCTACCAAAAAAACTGTGACAAACAGAATTTTCCTGACTGGGGAAGGGGAGGCATTTTCTAGGAGAGTATTTTGAGCTTCTGCTAGTAGTGGGGGTCTAGAGTATTGTCGTGCTAGTTTTTAAAATCCAAAAAGAAAGTAGCAGAGCAAGAATTATAAGCAACCATGGAACCATTTTATTGAAAAGATGTTGCAGAGCAGCGCTCGCTGAATATTGCAACCTCCACGGAACCATCAGATAAGTGTCAATTTCTGACACAACGCAGCAATGAATAAAGGCATGAAAATATAATAGGTATCATAATCCTGTTATCGTAGGGCTAATCAGACAAAAGCACTGGCTAACCTAACTTGAAAGTACAAGTTGAACCCCCTTAAAATCAAGCCATCTACTGCTTCTCTTTATCTTAATGTTAAATATTTCAAAATGGTCGGTATTCCCCTCAGCTCTGGTGTGAATTGAAAACAAACAATTCCCATGGGTTTAATTTATGCGACAATTTCAATTTGAGGATGAAAATGAGAAGGGAAAAAATGTTAGTGATGTTTAAGTTAAAATATTATACATGAATCCAAAGGGGCTTTTCGATTTAGAGAAAGGAATGTACTGCACCTCGATTCATCAGAGACAGTGTAGACGCACACCGCGGGAGAATCCCGCTCGTTGTTGTTGCGATTAGCCGGCTTTTTCGCCATTTCATTTGAAAATTTTCCAATTTCTCATTTTATTACCTACTTCGATGATTTGGAAGGCATGCGCCAGTCCCTGCTGGATTTGGATAAAAGTTAGTTTTTGGCGTTTTGAAAAACTAAACACAAACGCTTGCAGATTGTAAACATATTTATTCTCCCAACATTTTTGTGGTTTTTTTTAAGTTGTGTTTATAATCCATCAACTTTTTTAGAGTTAAATACAATCTTTTTAATTATTATATCTGGATTCTATCTGGTTTTTTAATCAAATTTTATAATTTATTTACTTTTTATTAGATACTAATTAATTAAAAG
>VDFB02000015.1:583040714-583162145 GCA_007258455.2 Sequoia sempervirens
TATATATATATATATATATATATATATATATATATATATATATATATATATATTACAGACATAAGTCTGCATGTTGAATATGATTGTATGCATGGTGTAAAACCAACAATCCCATATAGGCATATTTGAATATAACTCTTGTTTCTAAGAAAGAAATGCACCTGACCTATAAGAATGGTTGATTCTAGAGCATCCTCTGATTGTTTTTCTTGTAGCCTAAATAGGCTTGAGTACTACTTAGAACCTAAAACTTCTATGCTTATCTCTTGACCGAAATACTTGCTGAAGTTTTACATCGACAAGCATGTCGAACTTAGATTCTTTTCATTTTTAAAAGTTGCACATTGAATTTTAGTAATGAAAGTGTTCAAGGATCTAAATATTGGGCATTGTATTTTCATGTATAAAGTTAGGCTAGTTGATTTGTTAGCAAAATCTATTTGGCTTGCTTGAAATTGAAAAATGAGTAGCTGTAGACAATATTTGCTACTGGCGAACAATAGTGTTCATTTTCTGTTCATTGTGGAAAAACCCCGTTCTGTCAAAAACAATGAACATTAAATTGTAATGTTATCATTTAGCATCTAAACAACTTGAAATAGCTTTGAGTAATTACAAACAGTGTATGTTTTGTTGGAAAACGACATTGTTTGTCATAAAATGTAATTGTTTAGTCTGAAACAGTATTTTATTGAAGTAAACAGTGAATAATATGTTGTAAACGATACTGTTTTGTTGTAAAGTTATCTTTGTAGCCGAAAATAGTCTTGTTCATTAAAATGTTTAACTGGAACATCATTGATTAGTAGTAAACAGTGAATGTTTCTTTAAGAAACAACTTGTCTTATAATTGTTTAGTAGGAAATAGTATTGGTTTTGTTTAAACGATGAATGTTCGTATGTAAACAACAATGTTAGAGTATCACAGTTTTGTTGGAATGCAAAAGAAACAATAGTATACATGTGAAACTGTTAATATAGAATTGTTTTGATTCTTTATTTTTGACAATAGAAACATCAAATGGAATATCATTTAATGATTGCAATATGATTTAATGGTTTATTTCAGAATGTATGCACAAATCAAAACTTAAGTAGGAACATATATGTGTATGCACATAGACTTCGTCTATGTACATACACATACTTGTGACATACCTTCTTTTGTTCTTACTAATTCATTTTAAAATGGAAAATGCTTATGATGAAAAGTAAATGTGAGTCATGAGAATGATAAGATTGAATGATGAATTACTCTATTTGAATCACAAATCTGATTTCTGTTTAGAAGAGTAAATAGTAATTTGATTCTTCTTTTTCAAAGACATAGGCTGAGAAGAATATTCTAATATTAAAATGGAACAGTGATACCCTAGTAGACTAGAGCACCTCAAGATAGATGATGCTAGAGGGTAGATAGTTGTTATGAGATGTTGTATTGTAGAAAGTTACCTTCCAGGACGGGTGACGAAATGGAGTTCAGAGAGCACAGGTTTGCTTTACTAGAACCTATTGTTTGTTGTTGTTACAACACATTTATTATGCTTGACTAAGCAATATAGTTCATTTTGTATGTATGAACTTTGTGATATCACTCTCTACCATTCCTAGCATAGATCTTGCATTTTCTTTTCTAACTTGTAGATAGAAATTGCATATTGATATATGGGCACACACCAGATTCCACCTTGTAGATTCTTCTCTTGATAAAATTTTCATGTAGGGTCGAACATTCTTCAAGTAAAAATAATTCCAGGGAAGTGTAAGCTTCATGGTTGGGTGGTAAAGTGCTTCAACCATGTTCTCATCCACCAGTGGAGGCGAGCATCAAAGGAGAACCTTAGTTGTTCACAAGACTATTATAGTCTAAGATGTAACTTGATGTAATACATTCATGTATTCGATGTAAAGTGTACAATGTAATGACTTTGAGGCCTTAGGAGCCAAGTCAAACTTGATATTGTAATTTGACTTTTGAAGTGAATATATGAATCATTGACTCATTTTAAATGGACATGTGTAGCTATGATTGACTTTAGCCACTAGTTAAGTCTTTTTAATTTGGAATATATATTCATGTGTCATTTACAATAATGCTAATTAAGTAATAATTTAGGATGGGTTATTACACTAATGTTTGCATTCTTTTGTAATCCTATGTCTGTAGTTTCATAATCTTCCTTCCTCAACCTTTATGATCCAAGAGATTCAACCATTCATCTATAAGTGCATCAGGGTCTTTAGACTCTTTTCTTATTGAGAGAGTACCTAATTTCTCCCTCTCCTCATATTCTTTCATTATTTCTCCCCTAAATTGTTCATTCCTATAATAAGATGTTGGTGCCCTTACCTAGAGATCCCCTACAAACATCAGAGGATTCCAATTTGTTTCTTTCGAAACCACATAGTTGTGCAAATAGTATTCACACAGTTGATCTTGCTCTTCTAGTGTAGAACCAACAAAAACATTAAGAAACTCAAATTCCCTACTCATCCCAATTGACTAGTTATTGATTAGACTACTAAACTAAAAACTCAAAAAAAATTCTTGCAAAAATAGTGCATATGTGCTTGTTGGAGGTCTACATCTTATGATTTGGGCAGCTTTATCGGCCACTTCTTCCAATATAACTACTAATCTCCTTAGCTCAATCTCTTTTCCCTCCAACACTTTGGCATATTCTTCAATCAAAGTTTCTTTTTCTTTCCTCCACTTTTCTTTTTCTTGTGAGAACTCACCAATCACCTTCCATAGTTGATAATCAAGAGACAAGGTTGTATGGTGAATTGGAGTTCTTATGGGAGGAGGTCTCTAATTTTCCACTGCAAGTTCTCCATTCCCTTTTTTAGTAATGACCATTTGTGCCAATAGATCCAACTTTGTACCATAGCCATATGTTTGCAATTTTTCTTCCAATTCTTGTATTTTGGTTTCCCTTTCTTTGTCTCTCTTTTCATGACTCTGCACTAGTTCTTCCAGGTGTTTAATTTTGTCCAAAGCTTCTTGAAGCTCCTTCATGACATTTCTATCTTCTATATACTTTTCCTCTATTTCCAAAAACTGCTCATTACCAGCCCATGTACAATCATAGTCTTCATAATTAAGACTATATGGGGTTTTATTTTGTGTTTTCTTGGCAACAAACGCATCTTTTAAATCTGAATTAGAAGTGGTAGACACATATATCTTCCTCTTCATAGGTGTATGCACATTTCCAAGGATATTTCCCTTCCCTTCGGAGTCAGTCTCAACCAACATCACATCTTCCTCCTGTTGTTTTTGGCCCTTTTCCTATTCCTCAGGTTTTTCCACACTCCCCCTCATAACACCTTGCTTTTTCAATCAGCCTGAACGCGAACATGTAGGTTTCTCCTTCTCAACATCCTTTTTTTTTTTGAATATCCTTATTTTTCTTCTCTGTTTTAGAGGGTGTGGATGTTGTGGATGTACTACCTCTTATGTTATATTTAGGCAGTTTTGAGGAAGATGGAGTTTCTTCCACTACTGGCGATCAAGAATCTAACACATTGTGCTCCTCAGGCTCACCTCGGCTGCGGGTAGGTGAAGTCATAGGTGAGACATGATATCTTCCTTTTACAGGTTCAACTTTTGGCTCTAGAGTTTCAGGTACTACAAGTGCCTCAAGTAAATTGTTAATATCTTTACATTTTACAAAATCTTCCCAAGCTACCTGTGGGTACTGAATTCTCAAGCTTATTTTTCCTCATAGGGAAATCAAATAGTGATGTGATAAGGCCGTGCAACTCTTTTTCCTCTAATACTCTCATGCCATCCTTTTTAGCATGTTATAAGGAAAATTTGGCATATTTACTAGCCGGTTATGGCATAGATGAGTAAGCAATTTGAAATGTATAGTATACACAAGATTTTTTCTACCATCACAAGTAAGATATTTGATGACATAGGAAGCACAATTTTCCCAAAACCATAGAAGATAAAGCCTATTTGTACCTTGTGATGATGAATCCAAATTTTCTCCTCGCTCACAAAATTCCTCTCTTGCAGCCACTACATCAACTCATGTTGGAAACTCTACTCTAGTTATAGGTAAACCAAAAACCTGTGCTATGGCGACTTCAAATACATCTACTGACAACCCTTTTACCATTGCTTCATCGTGATCCAATGTGCCTACAAATATTTGTGCTATGTCATTGTCAAATTTTGTCAGCTTTAGAAAATAATCAAGCCAACCCACTCTTGTGAAGATAGGAAATACCATTGCATCTTCTAGTATTTGCTTATGAGCCAAAAAATCTCTCCTGATAACATCACTTCCCATTATGAATCTCTTTTACCTCTGCTCAATGTGTTAACCTTGAAAATTCAGCTCAATTCCACTTCACCACCTTCAAACCCTTCTTTTATTCTATTGTTTCCTAATGCACTCCCACTACCACTATATTGTAACTTCAACTCCCCTTCTTAGTATCAACTTAATTGAGCTCAAAAATGGGTTGTGGGTTCGACTTAGCTCAATATCACATGATTAGAGAATTGGAAATTGAATTTATAACAAAAGGTAGGTGCAATTTTAGGACAAAAAGGGTTTGCATGTCATAATTGTTTATTTGCATATGGTTTTAGGTGGTGAAAAATGAAAAAAATTGGTTGAATTGTACATTCCCCCAAACTTAAGGTTTGAAGTGACCTCATTTCAACTCGTGATAGGCAAAGGTATGATTAGAAAGTATGGAAATAAATGCTATGAATATATCATATGCTTAATTTAATATGAAATACATAATGAAAACATTAAGAAATCTATGATAATTATGATAGTGTACCTTGCATACCTATTGGAGGTGACTAATTGAATGCCGCATGTGTGAGCTGAATAACATGTATTTGTAATATGATTTGATGTGACCATAAGTAATTATAGGTGAATCAATGGTGAGATGGTAGATGTAAGGTATGGATCAGAATAGACAAATGATAGTTGGTGATGTGATGGTTCAAATGCATAAAATTTGAATTGGTAGTAGGAAATAAGATAGGCATGTTGTGAGTACTTATTATGATAAGTGGATACTACATGTGAGAGTTTTGATGTGAAAAGATGTGAATTGCAATTAATGTGGCACCAATTGATTTGAAATTTTTCCTGCTTGACAGTGTTACGAGTTCCTTCAACATCAGGTCCCATCTGAATGTTGATAGCTATTGTGCTATAGGTCCCTATTGCAACAAGAACCTTACTGAATGTTAACAATTGTATATATAAGATAGGTCCATTAGGAAAAAGTATGTACATCATTGTAATCGTGTTGTGTGTGCATGTGAGGTGGAATAAGAAATTAAACCTAAGTGATCTCAGGGATTGAGTTATGTAGATCAATCACTAAGTCACCTGAAGTACTTGGTATATCTATTGCTACTGAGACATCACTCTATTTTTTGAACCTACATCTAGATGACTAAGAGCACCATACTGTTGAATAAGAGAAAATATGAAATCTTCCTTTTGCACTAGTTTCTTATAAAGTTTCAATCTATGGCCATTGACCAGAAAAGAAAACCTTACTACATCTATGGTGTGCAACTTCACTGCTCCATTAGGAAAGACTTGAATGATCTCATAAGGTCCTAACCAGCTGGATTGGAGTTTCCCTATGAAATCCTTGTATCTTAAATCATATAGTAAGGCCCAGTCTCCTACATTAAATTCCTTTTTCTTGATATATCGATCATGCCACTTTGTCATTTGTTGTTGTACTATCTTAGTGTGATGGATTGCCTCGATCCTGATTTTATCTAGCCCATTAAATGGTGTAACCTCTTCTTTTGAGTTGTTGTTAGATCCATTTCTAGCTCTACCGTTGTTCGTAATGTCTTATACTTAAACTCAATTAGGATAACTATTGTTTTTCCATATACTAACTCATAGGGTGTTAAACCAGTTGTTTTCCAGGTTGTTCTATATGCCCATACTACTTCTGGTAACCTAGCAACCCAATCTTTCCTATGTAATTGCATTGTCTTGGTTAGAATAATTTTAGTTTCTTTGTTGGTAACCTCCACCTGGCCATTGGCCCGAGGGTGATAAGGTGTTGAATTTTTGTACCTAATTTGATATTCTTCAACCAATTTGGTGATAAGGTATGAAGTAAATTGTGGACCCTGATCAGTCACTATTTCCCTAGGTACTCCATACCTAGTAAAAATTTCCTCACACAAGAATTTAGCCACATTTCCATCTCTAGAAAATTGTAATACCTTCACTTCTACCTATTTAGTCAAATAATCAATGCAAACTATAATGTATTCCTTGTTATTGGAAGTGGGCAAGATTGGTCCAATGAAGTCTAGACCCCATTTATCAAAGGGAGCTAGTATCAACTTAGGTTGTAATGGAATTTCATCACTCCTTGTTGGCTTACCCATTCTTTGACACCTATCACAACATAACTCCTTGTATACTAAATAGAAACATTGTGTAGAGTTGACTAGTAATAACCAATTGTGAGGATTTTGAATGACGCTCTTTTTGCTGCAAAATGACCCCCACATGGTTCATCATGGCAAGCCTTCATGATATCAAAGATTTCATCTTCCCTTATACACCTTCTCATGATGTGGTTTGGGCTAGTGTAGAACAAATAACCAAATATCCAAGAGTACATGGAAAATAATTATGTACCAGTTGTCTCTTTTCTCTTGGAGAAAAGTGTGGTGGAATCTTCCTTGTTACTAAATAATTTGCAATGTCAACATACCAGGGTACATGTACATTAAGAGCAAAAAAATGTTCATCTAGAAATGAGTCATCCACTACCCCTTCTACTAATTGTGTTGGTAACCTTGATAGAAAACCTGCTACTACATTAGCTTTACTAGGCTTGTCCACTATTGTAATATCAAACTCTTGTAGAAGGAGCAACCATTTGACTAGTCTACACCCTAAGATAGGCTTGTTCATTAGATATCTGAAAGTTGTATGGTTTGTGTGGACAAAAACTAAATAACCAATGATGTAATTCCTGAATTGATTGATGGCATACACTACTGCTAGCATCTCCTTTTCTATAATAGTATAATTTTGCTATGCTCCCTAAAGATTCTTGCTAATGTAGAAAATAGCATATTCTTTGTTACCTTGTTTATGTCCCAAAACTAATCCAATAGGAAAATATGAAGCATTTGTGTGCATATGTAAGGGAAAGGTCCAATTTAGCCCCTCAAAACAGGTGCTTGGGTTAAGGCTTCCTTTAGTTTTTCAAAGGAGTGTTGGCACTCTGATGTCTAATCAAATTCAATGCCCTTAGTCAACAAAACAAACAATGGTGCAACAATCTTACTGAAATATTTAATGAACCTCCTATAATAGCCTGCATGGCCAAGGAAGCTTCTAACATCTCTTTGCCTCTATGGAACATGTAATGTAGAAATGATCTCTATCTTATGTGGATCAACTTGAATCCCTACATTGGATATGAAATTCCCTAAAACAATTCCTTGAGTCATCATCATAAAGTACTTTTCATTACTGAGGGACAAATTGTGTTCTTTACATCTCTTTAATACCTTTTCCAGATTGGTAAGGAATTCCTCATAAGTTTCCCCATATGTTGTGAAGTCATCCATATATATCTCCATATAGTCATGACAATAATAAAAAAAGATGTTGAGCACTACCCTCTAAAAAGTAGCTAGTGCTAAACCAAAGGGCAGAACAAAGTAGGCATAATTACCCCAAGGATAGGTGAATGTTGTTTTGTCCTGGTCCTCTAGAGCAATTTTTATCTGATTGTAACCACTGATACCATCTGAGAATGAAACCTACTTCTTTCTTGCAAAAGAGTCAAGTACTTGATCTATAGAGGGAAATTGAAAGTGGTCCTTCCTAGTGGCTGTGTTCAGTTCCCTATAATCTACACATACTCTTCATTTTCCACCTTTCTTGGGAAAAATTACTAATGGTGAGACCCATTTAGTGTGAGATATAGGATAAATGAATCCTGCATCAAGGATTTTTTGAATTTTAGCAAGTTGACTATTTCTCTTAAGGTAGGGTTCATTCATCTTTGAGGCTATCTAATGGGCCTATAACCATCATTTATATAGATCCTATGCATATATAATTTAGGATCTATGCCCTTCATATCATGGTAGTCCTAGGCGTATGCTATTGCATGTGCCTACAACATAGTAGTTAGGGAATTCTACTACTCATTAGTCAGTGCATTGTTTATGTTCAACATTTTTCCTGGCATGACTTCTAGTTCTTTGGATGATTCTTATACATATGAGAGTTCAAGGCTAGGAATGATTGGTACACACTATTGTGGCAATAAGGAATGAAAGATTTGAGATATTTCTTCTGAGGAATTAGCGGGTATAATAATTTGCAAGGGGTCTTGTAGGCATGTGATACAATCCTCTTGTTGTGGGATCCTATTGTAGTCATTATGTATTATATGAACAATCAGCTCATCTTCATCTGATCATTCAATAAAGGGGTGTGTTCTATTGTCATCAAAGTTTATAGGGAATAATTATCTTCCTCATCTAAAGTGGGCCAAATGGTTTGCTCAAGATAAACATAAGGTTGGGCTAGAGGATAGAGGACCAATTTCTTAGTCACAGTCCCATTATATATTATTATATTGCTAGACCTACAACCTATGAATCAATCAGCTGTAGCTAGCCATGGTCTACCTAGGATGAGTGGATATCCTACAAGGTTAATGATTGGCTATAAATTAGCAAGATATTCCCAAGAATCTAATGCAATAACTAAATCTTCAATGATTCCTTTAGGCTTGACTGTTGA
Source organism: Sequoia sempervirens (assembly GCA_007258455.2). Classification (NCBI taxonomy): domain Eukaryota; kingdom Viridiplantae; phylum Streptophyta; class Pinopsida; order Cupressales; family Cupressaceae; genus Sequoia; species Sequoia sempervirens. The sequence continues at coordinate 583,049,513 of VDFB02000015.1, forward strand.
CCTATCAGTCAACTGTAGAATAGTTTATATAGACCTAAGATTGGATAATTGAATTAATTGCATGATTTATTTAGTCATGACATTGATTGCTTCCCCTAAGTCTATTAAGGTGTTCTTGATAAGGATCCCATTAATGCTAATGTCCACTACTGGACTATCAGGGTCTATGTATTTAGGGACAATTATGTTCCGTAACATGATATCTGCAATGTTTCCTAGGACATGAACTGTTTGAGGATCCTTCCTTTTCCTCCCTGGGTTCTTAAGACATAGGTCCCTCATAGTTTTGGTATGCATTGGGATGTATTTAATAGTTTGGATGAGAGGAATCTTAATGCTTACATCCTTTAATTAACCTAGTACGTATGTTTTAGCCTCTATATGATGTTTTTGAATGGCTAAGTGTTCAGGAAAAGGAGGCTTTGGAATTGAGGTATTCTAGTGTACCTGATTTGACTCAAGTTCCAAAGGTAATTTGTCTGAAGCTTCAACTACAGGTTCCTCATCCTCCATTTCAGTGATTTGAGGGATGAAGGTATAGCTAGTTGTTTTCCTGACCTGTGGTGGACATCACTCACCTCTACCCCATAAATGGGGTATTGCATAGCCTTGTTAGTATAAAGCTATTGGAAAGGCTTGTTGTTAGGGTTAGGTGCAGGTTGGGCAGGTAGTTGTGGTGGTTTAGGTGGCTGAGATGCAGGATTTGATGGAGGTATAATGGATTGTAGTTGTGGATTGATGTTTGGCTACTGCCACTGCTAACCTTTTTGCCACTAAGGTTGTCATTAGTTCTGTTGTGTTGGCCATTGGGGATTGTAATTAGAACCTTGAAAATTTTGTTGTGACCAAGGAATTTTTTGTTGTTGGTTCCAATTTTTCTAAGGTTGTTTCCATTGCAGAGGATTTTTCCATTGATTTTGATTAGCTGGCAGGGTTGAGAATTCTAAGCAGATTTTTTTTGATTTCCAATGGGAAAGGATGAATTGAAGTTAAGAGGGTCTTGTGGCATACATTGTATTTGTTTCCATGGCCTTTTTTATGCTATGTAAAATAGCTATCCATCATCTCCTTCAAATGGCTGAAAATTAGGTTTCTCAATTATGTCTTGTTGAATACCAGCCACACTCTTGCATTTACAATTTGCTTTTTTTTGCCTACAACTGGGGCAGTATTTAGTGAGCATTGATTTAGCTTCCTGTTGCTTCTTCTTTATGTGGAGAGTGTCCAAATGAGTTTCCAGGCAACTAATAATGTCCTCCTTCATGTTGGAATTTTTTTTTCTTAACTCTATCTTTGAAACCACAATAGATGATTTACCAATGATGGATGTCCTATCTCCTCTTGGTCTCTTAGTGAAGGTCTTGGATTAATTTTTGTAGACCTTGAAAATTTCTTCAAATGGTATCTAATAAATATCTCCTTTCCTAAAAATATTGAGGGAATCCATACAGTCCTCATTGACTCCCCTTATACTAACTTAAGGGATTCATTAGTTAGCTTGTTAAGGGGAAACAAAAAGCTTTCCACATAGTCTTCTAATGGCTTATCTTCCTTTTGTGACATTTTGAAAATGTCATATCTCCTCCTATCAAGTTCTCTACAATATTCTTGGTACTTCTGCAAGAACAATATTTTCATGGTATCCCAATTAGGAACAACATCTTGCCTAATCCCATAAACCATCTTAGGGCTTCATCTTTTAGAGTGGTAGGGAAGAGCTTGAGCCTATGAGCATCAGAAGTATAATTATAGCTCCTACATAGGACATCAAATTCAAACAAAAATGTGTTTGGATCTTCAGTCACCAGCCCATAAAAGACTGGTAATGTTGAAGGAGGAATATTCTTCAACACATTATCCCTCTCTTGGTTGGTGATTGGGAACTAAAAGGTTGCTCATTCAGGGTCATCCACTGCATCACCCATGGTTCAGTATGTCCCCTTTTTAGGTTAGTAGATGTTGGTGATAGGGAAGTTTCTTCTTCAGTATTACCCTCACTCTGAGTACTGTAGTCACCAATTTTTCCTATGGCATCTTGGCATGTAGAGGGGAGGAATCTGCCCAAAGAATCTCTCTGCCTCTGCATACAATAAATATGGCTTTGTATAGTAGTGGTCCTGCACATTATGTTGAGTCAATCTCTAGAGTAGTGAAGCAGTTAGGAGTTAGAAGTCAATAGTATTAGTTAGTTGTAAGGTTTAGTCTTAGTAGTTAGCAGTTATAGTATTAAGCCGAAGGTACCCATAGCATAAGCAAAAAATTATGTTATTTTCCCTATTTTGAAATTTAACGCTTTATTTTCCTTTTCCAGCTTTTACTATTTTTTGTACAAGTGTAAACCACCTATACTCATTGATATAGGTTGTGTAGAGTCCATGAATACACATATAATTCCAACATCATCAAAATCTTATGAAGTCCTAGTTGATAATTAAATGAATCATTTGTGAGGGTTCGATGAATCGTTCAGTTACGAACTTGTCCTCTAAATTGTGTGTCCACTCATAAACACCAAGGAATTTGAACATTAGAAAGACCTTACATTTTTGGCATCGTTTTTGGGGATAGTGATACATTTAGGATTCTCTTGTGTAATTTCAAGCTTTCATAGTTTAGTTTTTTTTTATTTTAGCATTAGGGAAATTAGGTTTTAGTCATCAATATAAAAATTCTTTACTAACAATGTGTAGGAACCATTGATCCAAAGAGTCATAATCATTGTATGTGGAGGCAACTAGACATTTGGGAAGATTTATCCCCACAACACACAAAGTATTGCAAGATACTGGTGAATACCATGAACAAAGTGAAGGTATTCCTGAAGAAGGATTATCCTTGAAACCAATACCCACACCAAACATAGAGGAGAATTTCCACATACATATCAACATCATGGGTGATGCTGCAGTAGAAAACCCACCAGAGCATGTAACCTTTGAGTTCCCCATTTCTAGCTAGGAGAGAGCAATTGGTTTGAAGAATATACCTCCTTCAACAATACCTATCTTCTATGGGTTGGTCATGGAGGATCCAACTACCTTCCTTTTTGAGTTTGATGTGCCAGTCAAAGGTTATGATTATACCATAGATGTACATAGGATTAAATTATTTCTAGCAACACTGAAGGATGTTGCTCAGAAATGGTTTATGGGTTTGGGAAGATATGTTGTTCCAAATTGGAATACCATGAAGAAAAATTTATTGGAGAAGTACTAGGATTATTGCAAAGGCATAGACAGAAAGATGGATGACATCTTTAGGATGTCACAAAAGGAAGATGAATCATTGGAAGACTATATGGAGAGTTTCTAGTTCTACCTTAAGAAATCCTACCAAAACAAACTCTTTGATGAGTCTTTAAAGTTGATATTCCTGAGAGAGATTAATGAGGATTGCATGGACGCACTTAACCTCATTGGGGCAAGAGATATATCATATGAAACATTTGAGGAAATTTTCAAAGCACACAAGAACTATTCAAGGTCTTTTACCAAGAAGGTTAGAGGAGATAAGACATCTTCCATCAACAAGTCACCTAATAGAGATTATAGAATAGAGCTGAGCAATCTTCTGTCAAATATGAAGAAGGATATCATCATCCACTTGGAAACACAATTAGACAACCTTCATGTGAAAAAGAAGCAAGAAGAGGTAAAAGGAACCCTTACAAAATACTACCCACATTGTAGAAAAAGAAAGACTAATTGCAAATGCAAGAAGGTGGCAAGTGTATATGAAGATAAGCAAGGGACATAAAAATTTCATGCATTAGAAGGTGAAGATGGACAAGTATTTTGCATAGCTCAAAGGAAACCTTGGCATCCAAGACAAGGTATTCCCCAAGACTCTTTGAATTATAACATGTCATTTCCTAGTAACAATGCAAATTTTCCTAGTTGGAACCCTCAATCTTGGGCCAATATGCAAAACCAACAATGGTCAATGTCTCAATCCAATTAGAATCAACAACAACAAAACATGTTGCCACCACAAAATTACCAAGGATCTAAATATCATTCTCAATGGCCACCCCAACAAAACCAATTGCAACCTCAGTGGAAAATAGGTCAACAATGGAAAAATCAAAACACGAATTATCAGTAGCCACAATAGCCTTGCAACCACAACAACAAGCCATTATGCCAAACCCAACAAATCCAACACCACAACTAGATAGAGCACCTCATTTTTTAGCACAACCTACACCTAACCCCAATAAAAATCCTATTTAATAGGCTTATACTAATGAAGCTATTTGATACCCTACTATGGGATTGAGGTGAGTGATGTACACCTTAGATTAGGAAAAATGTTGGTTGGGCCTTTATCTCCTCAAATCACTGCATTGGTTGATGAGGAACTCCCAATAGAGACCTTGGGAACACAACCTAAGGAACCTGAGTCAAATCAGGTTAACCCAACCAATCTAAGTCCAGAGCCTCTATTCCCTAAGAGATTAGTAGTTCAAAGACATCAAACCCAAGCTAAAACTAATCTATTGGGATAACTTAAGGATGTTTGAGTCAAAATAACCCTTATCCAAGCCATTAAGGAAGTTCTTGTTACTAATTTTTAGCTACTAGCTAAATTAGTAAAGTTTTATCAGGCAGTTATTAAATTGGGGTAAGAATTTTTTTTGACATTTGAGCAAATCAGATAAGAAAATCAGACATTCAAAGATTTATCAGGTACATGTACATGTTTCATGGCTAGTTCATCATGTTCAACATTTTAGCATGTGGTGTAAAATGGGCTCCCACAAGGGTTGAGCCAAGCATGCTTCCCTCTTAGATTCAAAAGATGCAACGAATAGCGGTCGCGTATTTCAATTATATCTCGAAAACTACGATCTGGGTTTTTGTATTTTTGGATATAAATTATAAAAAAATGAGGTGAAAAAACCCTTTAAATTTCTCACCGACCCAGTTCATTTTTTTTGGAGAAATTATCACTAGTTTTAAGGAAAATGATAGATCCAGCTTTTTAGGAGGATTGTAAGGCTCAAAGGGTAGTTCTACATTAGTTTTGAGGTCCCACATGGGTTGACCATCACTCAAGGGGAGTTTTAGACACTTAATCACTCAGTTTGCTCTAGTTTTTAGGCCTTTTTTCATGCTTTTCAAACTTGCACGACCAAAGATGATTGATCATGCATATTGGTGGAGTTGAGAGTTGTTAAGTCTCAATATTATCATTTAATTTTGAAGTGAAAAACACTTAGCTTGTATCTTTTGCATGATTATAAATAAGACAAAATATGTAATTAAATATTAAAGGTAATATTTTATTACCTTAATATTTACCATGCAATGTAAAAAAAAAAGAACTCACATGATAAATATTAAAATAATCATATTGATTATCTTTAATATTTAATCGAATAGTCCATTTTTCCCAAAATCATGCAAAGAAAAAATGGAGCGAATGGTGAGACATAACTACAATTTCACATCAGTTTTGGAGGGCTTTTGATCATGCACGTTGAGGGGAGGATTTTGCAACATTTTGAGTTCGGTTTGCTTCAGTTGTGGGCCCTCTTTTTGAGGTTTTTCTTCTTTGCTTGTGACAGGATATTTTTGAGATATTTTTTACTCTTAGTTGACTTCATTTATCTCCTCTTAGCTTTTTGAAGCCCTTTATTGTATATAGGAAAAAGACTTAGTCTTTCTTCCTTAGTTCTTGATTTTATTTTCCTTTGCACTTTGCAGAGAGAGATCTTAGTTGACTTCATTTATCTCCTCTTAGCTTTTTAAAGCCCTTTATTGTATATAGGAAAAATACTTAGTCTTTCTTCCTTAGTTCTTGATTTTATTTTCCTTTGCACTTTACAAAGAGAGATCTTAGTTGACTTCATTTATCTTCTCTTAGCTTTTTGAAGCCCTTTATTGTATATAGGAAAAAGACTTAGTATTTCTTCCTTAGTTCTTGATTTTATTTTCCTTTGCACTTTGTAGAGAGAGATCTTGTAACTCAGATTTTTAAACAGTTAATATTATGCAGCAGTTTCTATAGGTTAATTTTGGAGTTTTTGTGTAGTTTTTTTTTGTTATTCTCTTTTAGAATCCATGATTTTACCTCTTTAGAAATAATGAAAAGTATCTTTATGAATAATCTGATGAATTTATTTTGTTCTAATTATCCAAACCTTTAAGTTTGTCTTATTCATTATCATGCATCCTTCATAGGTCTTAGGTAGTGTGTTCTTTTCATTTTGAACTTCAAATTGTGAGAATTTATTTGCCTTTTTGAAGTATTAAACTGTTTGGCCATCTTAAGAAACACTTTTGTGAAGCCATTTCTAAACCGTGTAAATAAATTTTTGAGAATAATTGCGAATCGCTCTGTAAGTGTTATCATCATTTAGGTGCATCACTGAGGTTTAAATTTTAGTTTATGAATTCAATTCAAGCCTTCTTCCCTTTTCCTTCAAAACTACAGTTAATCATTAGAAAATCATAAAGGAAGCCAACCTATAATCCAGAGGTTAACTTTCAACATAGGGTACCCACAACCTGAAAGTTTTCCCATGTTACACAGGATTGCGAAGCATCTTTGCTTTCACATTTGGGTGCACTCCTGTTGATAACAATTCCCATTTATACTAAAACAGTAAGAGATTTGTGCCTAAAAAATCTAGGAAGGAAGCAAAAAGACCGTCAGACTGTACTTGTCTTAGGACAACTTGCAGACATTCTGTTGTGAAACATAATTGTCCCCAAGTATGCAGATCTTGGGAGCCCTATAGTTGATGTCAAAATAAATGACTCTCATTAAGAACATGTTAATTGACTTGGGAGCTACTATTAATGTAATGACTAAAGAGACCATGAATTTTTTACAATTAATAGAACTCAAAACTACACCTACTATTCTACAGTTGTCATATAGGTCCACAATTAAACCTAATTGTATCATTGAAGACTTGGTGATCGTATTGGATTCATGGGAGTACACTGGAGACTTTATGGTATTTCAATCTAAAGCTAATCTTTTAAGTTATCCCCTCATATGAGGAAGACCTTGGTTGGAAACAAGAAATGCCTTCATAGGTTGCAGGTCTAGGAATATGATAATTTCCAATGGAAATGTTACTAAGAAATTAGTCATTTTTCCACTAGCGCAACCACATGCAGACCTAGAACGAACTATTTGGATTGCCCTAGATGAGGAAGATCAATACTCCTTACAAGCCCTAATTACTATTGAATTCAACCCCTTGTTAGAAAACCAAGATGAAGATGACTTGATAACAAACATCATGCAGCTCCTCGATTATGGCTGATGGTTTGTTGTTGGAAGATGAGGTGGATAGTAGAAGAGCGACATATAGTTTCTTTGAGTAGCTCTTGAAGGATGATATGGTTTGGGACCAAAGTTGTGTGGATGCCCCTTTGGAAGTTATTCCAAAGTTGTATCAGAGAACCTGAACAAGGATCTTATGGCTATTCCTTCGGCCCTGGAAGTTAAGGAAGCAGTCTTCTCTTTTGAAGGTAATAAGGCCCCTGGACCGGATGGTTTTCCTTTTTTGTTTTTCCAATCGTGTTGGGAGATTGTTTCTGAGGATGTGATTAATGCTACTAAGGAGTTCTTTGGCTCTAGAAGTATTCTCAAAGAACTGAACATGTCTTTCATTATGTTGATTCCCAAATCTGTTGAAGCCAAGAGCTTTGGTGAGTATTGCCCGATCAACCTCTGTAATTCTATTTATAAAATCTTCTCGAAAGTGTTTGCTACCAGATTGCAAAAATGATTTCCGAGTATGATCTCTAAGCATCAGAGTGGTTTTGTTGAGGGCCATCAAATTCTTGATTCTATTATTATTCTCCACGAGCTTGCTCATTCCATTAATGTTTCGAAGAAACTAGGTTTCTTCCTGAAGTTGGACCTACTCAAAACCTATGACAAGGTGAGCTGGAGATTTCTGTTGAATGTTTTGGACTGTTTTGGCTTCTATAAGAAGTTCCTCCAACTTGTTGAATAACTTATCTCTAATCCTTTGTTTGTTGTTCTGGTGAATGGTTCTCCTTCTCCCTTTTTCTAGAGTTTGTGTGGGTTGAGGCAGGGAGACCCTATCTCACTGCTTCTCTTCATTCTAATGGTGGAGGCTCTTGGAAAAAATATCTAGAAGGCACTTCGTGCTGGTGCTCTAAGGGGTCTTTCTCCATCTTCCAGATATGATTCAATTACTCATCAACAATTTGTTGATGACACTATTATGATGGGTGATTCCTTTGTTAGGGAAGTTGGAGTTGTTAAGAGGTTGTTGATTGACTATGAGAAGGCTTCTGATCAGAGGATCAATCTCCCTAAGAGTCAAATGTTCTTCCTTAACACTCATGAAGCTTTGTAGCTTAAGCTTGCTAGAATCTTGTCTTGCAATAGAGGTAAGCTCTTTTCTTCTTATCTAGGGCCCCCCTTGTGTATCTCCAAGATCTCGCATTCCTTCTGGTTGGGGGTCTATTGGATAAATTCAATAGGAAGTTGGCGGGTTGGAAAGGCACACCAGGCGGGCAAGGTTCAACTTATTTCTTCCTCTCTCCAAAATTTTCCTTTGTATGCAATGAGTCTTTTCAGGATTCCTGCCAAGTTTGAAGAAAAAATGGAACAGATAATGAAAAGGTTCCTTTGGTCGGGTGTTGAGACCAAATCTAGAATTCCTCTCGTGGCTTTGGATTTGGTGTGTAGACCGAAGAAGTGGGGGGGTCTTGGTATCAGAAATTTAAAATCTTTCAATAAGGCTATTTTGTGAAAAAAAAATTGGAGGCTCCTGAATGGGGTTGCTAGGTGGGCCTCTCTAGCGAGTAATAAGTATCTGTATGGCTTAGAGAGATCTTGGAATCTGTTAACTTTGGAGGATATTCCCTTTGGTTCGTGTTTTTGGAGAAATATAATTCTTAGCATGGATTTGATTGCTAAGGGTGTTAAATGGTTGTTGGGTGATGGTTCTTGTATTCTCTTTTGGGAAGATGTTTGGTGTGGTGTAAGTCCTTTAATTAGCCTTCCTTGGGACCCCCCTATTGTCCATTTTTGCAAACACCTTTTTGGGACTAAGGTGGTTGATTACTTTGAAGATGGGGGGTGGAAATTTTTTTAGGATTGGGACCCGTCTTTGATGGTTCTGAAGGACTTCTTGTGCAAGATTTGACTCCCTTCTTTTCCTAGACCGGATAGAGCCATTTGGGCCCCTTGTGCTAGTGGCAATTTTTTGGTGGCCTCTACTCTCATGAGCTCAATGGAATTTTCTACCTCTATTCCTTTCTGGAGGAAGCTATGGAATAAGAAGTTGATTTCTAAAGTGAATGTCTTCTTCTGGTTGCTTATGCAAGGTAAAGTTTTAATGCAGGATAACCTTTGCAAGAGAGGGTTTAATATTCCTAGTAGATGTGTTCTTTGTGAAGCTGATGGTGAGAGTTCTTTTCATATCCTTCTCGGGTGTGAATATTCTTTTTCTCTTTGGAGTAAATTTCTTAGTCTCCAAAATATTGGATGGGTCTTTTTGGATTCTCTTGATAAGTTCTTTGATCAATGGATTTTCCCTTCCTCTTCTCCTCATCTTCATTCATTGTGGGACCTTATGGCCCCACATATTGCTTGGGGGTTATGGAAAGAATGAAATAATAGGATCTTTTGTGATTCTAAACTTAAGGTTGATAGTCTTTTTTTCAAGATACAACAAGCGATTCTAGAAAACTTTTCTCTAATAAACTCTGATTCTGCTCAATGTGTTTCTTCTTCTTTCCTTTTTGGTTATGATCTCTTGGTGGTTTCTAATTGGAAGATTACTTCAATTCCTATTTTGAATTCTAAATCTAGCTTAATTGCTAGAATGAACACTAAGTGGCAACCTCCTCCCTTTGGATGGGTTAAAGTTAACTTTGATGGGGCAGAAAAGGGAAATCTCGGACCTGTAGGATGTGGGGGGTGTTGAGAAATGGTGTTGGCAGACTCCTTGGTGTGGTGGCACTCCCATTGGGAATCCAGACCAATCACTACACGGAGGTGGAGGCTGCATTCATAAATGTTAGATATGTAATCAGTAAAGGGTACTCTAACTTATGGGTTGAAGGTGATTCTTTAAACATAATTAACTATCTGCATGGCAATCATCCTCTGAGTTGGAACGTCAATTAGCTCATTAAAGATACTATAATCATGTTGCGATCTTGTGAAGAGACTCACGTCTCTCACGTCTACCGAGAAGGAAACTCGTTGGCAGATTTTTTGCCAATGAGGCTGTCAGTTTAAATGATTTTCGTTCATGGGAGGAGGGATCGATCCTTCCTGAGAAAGCTAGGAGTTTATTGAGGAGTGATGGTGTGGGTTGAGACAACATGACATTTATGTTCTAGTACCTTCTTCCATTTTGCATGCTTTATGGGTGTCTTCTTGCTCTCTGGATTTCAGTTGAGTGTTTTTCGCAAGGGTTTGCTTGTTCTGGTGTTGTTCACCATGGGTGGTGATAGAAGCAGAATCAAGCTGCATTCATGTAGGGGAATTAGAAAAAAGAAGAAGCTTTGGAATATTTTGCGCCATGGTAATTTCACTTCGTTCTTAGAGAGATTGCATGGGCATGATCCCAATGCCTCGGTGTAGTTTTTGTCTTTTTGGCATAACCGCAAGCTCATGGTTAAAGGCCTAGAAGTGGAGGTGAATGAGGATTTGGTTGCTACTGTTACTGGGATGCCGACAGTTGGCTGCAAGTTCTTCACGGATAAAAAGGGTAATGAGGAGGCAATGGCCCAGTTTTTTAAAGATGATGAGCAAAAGAAATTAGTTAAATTGGAAATTTGGGGCTATGAGAGAAAATCCCTCAAGAAAATTTGGGCGAGTGTTGTTGAGGTGCTTATGCGCTATGTGACTCTGGAGGGGAGGTTTACTGCTATTCTTGGTCACCATTTCACTCTCCTCAATCATTTTAGACATGGCTTGTTCATTTATTTTCCTTTTTTCTTGTTATTGTCTTTAGAGGTCTTTGTTTACGCTCATTTGAAGAATAGGAGGGCTCCCATCCTCCATGAAGGTCTTATTTTATTAATTATGGAGCATATTAAGTCTCTTCTCCCTGCTCCTACCATTAAGGGTAAGGATAAGACTTTGAGTGATGTTTTTGGGTCGTCGGGCTCAGATTCCACTTTAGACGAGGAGGAGCAATGGAAAAAAGAATAGGAGGATGTGCCTCTGGAGGTTGTGACCACGTCTTCGAAGAAGAGGAAGTCTAGTGGTTCTAAGAGTAACAGGGTAGCTAAGAGGCTTGTCCTTTCTGAAAGTGAGGACACGAAAGTGGGATCAGATGATTCCCCTCCCAAGACCGTGCAGGTGGTTGTTGGTAAGGATGTTGTTGGTGGTGGACTTGAGGTGGGGTCACAGATTAATGTTTTGGGTTTGGATGATAAGTCATGGAGGTCATCGAAGTGTATTGCCAACCTCAAGAACAAGGCCTTAGATGTGTTGGCTAAGGACCGCAATGTGTTTGGGGATGGCAAGGATTTTAGCGATAAGATGGTGGGAATTGAGGACTCCTCGGTTCAGGATTTTCCTAATGTAGAGTAGGACAAAGGGTTAAAGGGTCTTGATGAGGAGGATGCAGAGAAGAAAAAAGCTAAATAGGAGCCTTTGAAGGTAAATCCTCTCTCTAAGGACTTTAATTACCTTGACACTGACTCTACCTCCATGTTTGATTTGTTGGAAATGGCTAGGGCTGGGGCTACTAGAACTTTTAAGTTGGCTAAGTAGACTCTTCAGGAGTTCAATAAGATCAATATTAAAATTAGAGGTTTGAAGGAGAATCTAAAGAATGTTATGAAGGTTTCAGTTTTAGACATTCTTATTGATAGAATGGTGGACCTAGAAGGTTCCTATCATGATTTCAAATCTTTGTGTGAAGATAGGTTGGTTGCTCTAGAAGCCAAGATTATGGATATGAATGCAGATATCAAAATGTTTTTGTAGGCATGTCATATCTTTGTGAAGAACAATGCGGACTCCCTGGAAGTCCTTTTCAAAAAGATGGGTGAGCTCAAGGAGGATCAGGTGTATTTCTTTGAGTTTATGGAGAAAGAGCACTCGGTTAAGGGAAAAGGTAAAAAAAGGTGCTAAAGATGATGACAAAGGACTTGTTGTTAGAGGGTCATCCGATTGGAAGAGATCCTTTGATGTTGAGAATAAGGAACTGTTGGATATGATCAAAAGGCATAGAATCCAACAGATTGAGGTGGCCAACACCCTGAGTAGTTTGGATTAGTGCCTGGTCTTCTTCTTTGTTGCTTTTTGTTTCTTGTTGGGTGTATGTTTCTTTTGTTTTGTTGTTTTGAGGTTGTTGGGTGTTGTTTGTTTAGTTTCTTATATTTAGACTAGCACCCATTTTGTTCTATTTTTTGGCTGTTGGGATGTTGTTGGTGACTTTATGAAAATCATGTTTAGTAGCATTTTGTATATTTTGTTGTAAAGGGTTTCAGGTCCCTTCAAAACCTGTTTTTCCCATATAATCAAAACAAACATCATGCAAAACAACTACATGGTAGGGACTCATAGCATCATGACTATCTAACATGCCTGTGGGGTCCTCTGCAAAATATGATCCTGTCCAATTCATCTAAGTCAGTTTCCCAAATTTTCCATACTTTATTACCATACCAATGTGTTCCAAACATAACAGGACTTGAAATTTCCTCTGTTCAAACAACACCCTTGACTTTAGAGATAATGTCAATTAAAACATTAAATGTTAACAATCAATTAACTGATATACAACAAGACTCACTAATGAATTTGTTGCAAGACCATGCAATAGCCTTTGCATGGGATTACTATGACATGAAGGGGATAAACCTAACATTATGCATGTATAGGATTTATATCAATGATGGTTTCAAACTGGTTAGACAACCCCAAAGGAAGATGAACCCTATAGTCAGTGATATAGTTAAATTAGAATTGCAAAAATTGCTTGATGTGGGATTTATCTATCCTATCTCTGACAGTCAGTGGGTGTCACCCCTAATAATTATCCCTAAAAAGGAGGAAAGTGGAGAGTCTTTGTAGACTACCGAGAATTGAATGCTACAACTAGGAAGGGCCACTTTCCACTCACATTCATTGACCTAGTACTTGATTCATTAGAAGAATAGAAGTATTTTTCCTTTTTGGATGGATTTATTAGCTACAATCAGATTAAGATAACCCCAGAAGACTAATACAAGATAACTTTCACATTCCCTTGGGGTACATATGCTTATTTTTTCTTTCCATTTTGGCTATGCAATGTACTAGCCACCTTCTAGAGGGTAGTACTGAGCATAATCTCAGACTTTGTACATGATTTCATGGAGGTTTACATGGATGATTTCACAACTTATGGGAATAGCTATGATGAAGCACTTGACAATTTGGAGAGGGTACTAAAGAGGTGTCAAGAAAATAACCTATCCCTGAGTCATGAGAAATGCTACATGATGGTGACTGAGGGGATTGTATTAGGATATACTTTGTGTCAAATGAAGGAAATCCAATACACCCCAACAAAATTGAGGTGATTTCAATACTCCCTATGCCTCAAAGGAAAAAAGATTTCAGAAGTTCCCTAGGACATGTTGGGCATCACAAGAGATTCATCCAAGACTTTATCAAACTTGCAACTATGCTATTTATCTTAATATCAAAAGACGTAGAATTTGAGTGGATAGTTGCTTGTCAATATTCCTTTGAAGCATTCAAGGCAACATTAACCAAAACCCTATCTTGAGAGGACAAAATTGGAGACTACATTTCCATATCCATACAAATGCTTCTATTTTTTTCCATAGAGCCATGCTTGGATAAAAGGAAGGAAACAAAGAGTATGCCATATATTACATTAATAAAAATATGCAAGAGGAAAAACTCAACTATATAGTGATAGAGAAGGAGATGTTGGCAATAGTTTATGTAATAAAAAAAAATAGAAATTATATTATAGGGTATTTAGTGTTCATACACATTGACCATACAACAATAAGGCATCTCATGAACAAACCAGTGGTTGGTGGTAGGCTTGTCAAGTGGTTATTTTTTCTTCAATAATTTGAAATTACCATTTTCGATAAGCCAAGTAAAGCAAATGTAGTGGAAGATTTTTTATCTAGACTACCAACCAAATCAAAAGAAGATGTTGTTGATGATTCATTCCCAAATGAGCATTTATTTTCTTTATCTCTTCATACACCTTGGTATACAGATATTACCAACTATCTTGTAGTAGGAAAGACACCACCCCATTTCTCACCAAGAGAAAAGAGGAAATTAGTTCACAAGAGTTTTCCCTACTTGTGGATAGTTGGATACTTATTCTAAATATGCCCAGACAACATAATGAAGAGATGCATCTAAGAATATGAAGTATATGATATCCTTAGAGCATGCCATGATGAACCTTGTGGGGGACACTTTGCAGCAAAGAGGAAAACTCTTAAGATTCTCAACATTGGCTATTATTGGCTGAATCTTCATAAAGATGCAGTAAAAGTACACTAAGAGTTGTGATAGATGTCAGAGAATGGGGAGGCTGACAAAAATAGAATAAATGCCATTGCAACCATAGTTAGTAATAACACCATTTGACAAATGGGGACTAGAATTTATTGGCTCAATTTCACCCACATTAAACAACAAAGAGTACATACTGGTTTGCATAGATTACCTTACAAAGTGGGAGGAGATTAAGGTTTTATAGTTTGCAAGAGATGAGAATGTGGCAAAGTTTCTCTATGAAGACATATTCACAAGATATAGAGTTCCAAGAGAAATTGTCATAGACCAGGGACCTCAGTTTGCATTAGATTTGATCACAAAATTGGTTCAAGAATATGAGATCAAACAAAAAAATTCCACACCTTACACCCTCAAGCCAATGGGAAAGTGGAATTCACCAACAAGGAAATTGAAAACATCATCACAAAGATAGTGCAAATTCATAGGAAAGACTAAGCATCCGGATTTCCTAAGGTAATTTGGGCTTATAGAACAACTTGAAAGACTGCAACAGGGTTTACACCATATGAACTAGTATATGGTAAGAAAGAAGTACTTATTATAGAATTTGAGTATAAAAATTTAAGGACAATAGTCAAATTGGGCATGGATTTGTCAACAACACAACATGAGAGATTGCATAACTTGAATATCCTAGATGAAATCAGAATGGAATCCATTCACCACACTGAAGTTGTCCAAAATCAAAGAATTTTTTGGCATGATCAGTTTATTAAGACAAAGGAATTTATTACAGGTGATTAGGTTCTACTTTATGACTCCAGATATAAAGATTACAAAGGGAAAATGCAAACTAGATGGCTTGGCCCATATGAGATTAAACAAGTATTTCCTAATGGAGCAGTGTAGTTACAAACAATTGATGAAGTAGGGTTCTCATTGCTAGTTAACGAACACAGATTGAAGATTTATACAAAACCATTGCAGAAGGATGACTCCCCTCTTACATTACAACAACAATTTGAACCTACAATTGTAAATTCAACAACAAAGACAACCAATTATAAAAATGAATCATTAGACGAGCTACACAACTTGCCCACTGATGTTCCATAGCTATAATTTTCTCACATATTTCATGTGCACACACTGCACAGGTGACAAACGATAACATTCATTTTTTTAGATAATCACAAAAGCAGTAGGTACTTGCAACATCATGCCTCTAGGCGACAAACTTATAGAAGGGACCTATTACTGCATGAGCCCAAAGCCCTTGTCTGTCAATCATTTCATATTTATCATTTCATAACCTATCCTTTTGTATATGCAACCATACATATTCCATTTCCATTACGTACAACTTCTTACATACATTCACACATAGCAATCCTACCACCTTTCTTGATTATACTATCCCATGCAATTAATCTCGCATCACCTATTCCATACACTTTGTAGCCTTTTCATTCCATAATTTTCCATGTGTCACATATATGCTATCATTCATTTCAAATTACCACTATGCAAAATTCATTGCAATCAAGGCAAGTCACTTCAAATCATGTTGCAGGCAGTCACCAGTTACTTCACACAAGTTTAATTTCATTTCAACCAATCCCTACAAGTACACTATGAAATATCTTATTATAATTAACATAGTTGATTATTGATTTTCTACATGTTTATACATCCATTCGGGCATGCTACATATCTTAATTAATTTTCCACTACTTTTAATCTAACCCTCCACCAAAACCATACCCATTAAGTGAGGACACTTAATATATTTAGTCAGGGGAGGGGTATTCCTTAGTTTTCTTGGTTTTCAAAAAAAAAATTTACAAAAATTTTCCATTATTTTCTTGTATTTTCAAAAGGCACAAGCTTAGAGGAGAGAAAAGGGTTTGAAAAGTTGAATTGAGAGGTTACAACATACAAACATAGTGGAAGTGGTGTAGTTTGGGCATGACAGATAGAAAATTGAACAAGAACAAAGCAGAATTAAGGAATTGAAGAGCCTATAAAACATCATAGCATTATCATGGGAGGTGACATAATTTGTAGAGAACCAACAACACACAACCAATTGTTAGATGATAAGCTAGTTTTTCCCATTTTTTAACAAGCTGGCTGGTTGGAATATTTTTTGAAGCTCATAGAGTTTAATGAGGTGACAACCCAATAGTTTATAGCCACATTACAGAATGATGAATCAACTGTTAGGGGCTTAAGGGTAGATGCTTCAAAAGGTGCCATAATTGAAGTATCTAGATTGCCAAGGATAGGAGAAGAGTTTCTAGTTAGGGAAAATGCTACTGGTACAAGGGATGAATTTAGATAGTGAGGGGAAATATTGGATTCCTCTTCTCAAGGTACTAAACGACTATCTTTACCCTAGATTTGGGCTTTAGTTGCTTCCTATGTAGTTAAGTATTTGACATGTGATAGTAAACAATCTTTGTATGATAGCAGACAATCTTTGCTATACAGTATTCATTTTAAATTGTTGAGTCATCTTCACCATAGTAGGCATGTGAATGTCCCTAATTTATTATATAATATGTTAAAGATAATGTCATCTGAGTATAAGAGGAAAATAAACAATACAAAATTGTCTCATTTTTTTTTTGTTACAATGCTAATAAAGAGGAGTCTTAGGACTCAATTTCCAAATGTTTCTTGGGAAATTTTTCTTAATTGTAACAATATAAATAGTATCCTTGAAGAACTTGTTGTTCCAAAAATAATAGAAGAACCTATTATTCCAAAAAGGGAAATTCCCTTTGGCTCCCTTGTTGCATCACCTACTCGCAGCACGGGAGAGTCAAAGGAGCAAAGCTTGCAAGGAACATAGCCTATAGCCTCTATTGAGCAACCCACAATAGGGGACAAAGAAGAAATCCCTGTTTCCCAAAAAAACACAAAAAGATAAGAAAAGGAAAAGTGGAGCCTCTTCTTTTGCACCTACAAAAGGGAAGAAGAGACCCACACAACCCAAGAAGTGATCCCATTGCCTAAAGAGAAAAGGTTCCATGTGGCTCTCTTGTGTTGCGAGTAGGTGATGCAATAGGGGAGCCAGAAGAAACCCTTGTTTCCAAAAAAACACAAAAAGGTAAGGAAAGGAAAACTGGAGCCTCTTCTTTTTCACCTACAAAAGGGAAGAAGAGACCCACACAACCCAAGAAGTGACCCCATTTCCTAAAGAGAAAAGGTTCCATGAGAGGATCGATAAAAAAGTAGGAAGAGGATGTTGTAATGGTGGAGACAGATAAAGAATTAGAGGGGAATTCCCCTGGAAATGTAAATGCATTGATTGCACAATCTTGGTACTATACAAGTACCTCTGAATCTAATTTAGAGGATGTTTTTGTAGCAAAGAAAATTATAAGGAGATCCTAAAAAAGCCTTGATTCAGAGGGTTGTAAATACACCAATATAATGGGGGATGAATAACTTTTGGTAAAGGATGAAGAAATTTTTATAGAAGAAAGGAATATTGGTAAAGAATTGTAGGAAGAAATAGAACGAATAAAACAATTAGAAGAATTGTTGAAGCACATCAACAAAGGGATAGTGAGAGGGATGCAAAAATTAAAGAATTGGAGGACAAGCTCTATAAATTTGAGCATGGGTCTAAATTAAGATACTTGCACAACTTGCTATGGTTGAAGCAAGAAACAAGGAACTAGTATCTCAAGGCCTAATTCATCAGGTTAGAACCCCCACTAGGCCAATTGTGGTGTCATTGGGTGTTGAATTGTGGAAAATAACCCAAGATTTCTCTCAAAGGAAGAAGGATTGGGAGAAAAATAAAGTTGAATTAATATCCAATCACACCAAGGCACTTGAATAGTAGGAGACATAAGTGAAAAAGCTCAAAATAAAAATTGAGATGAAGGCAGATAAAACACAATTGCTAAAATTCAAACCACCTACAAGGTTTTATGCATTTTTTATGTAGGAAAAGTATTTGTTTTTTCAATTCAGTTAATTGATTAGTGATTTACCAATTTCCATGAGTAGAAAATTTGTGTTTTTAGATACTTTCTTTGATTCTACACTAGACATGCAGGACCACTTATGTGAATTCTACTTGCATAACTTTGTTCTCTTAGATGAGACTAAATGGAATCCAATTATGTTTGTGGGAGACCTACAAATTAGAGCTTTGGCCTCCTACCTTAGAAACAAACAACAAAGGGGCAAAATTTTACAAGAATACAATGAAAAGGAAAAATCTATTGCTTTGCAACTATAAAAATAATTAGTGGATCCCAATGCAATCATAAAGCAGTGGTCAAAGCTTTTGGATTATAGAGGTGTGGGAAGAAAAATAATGAGTATCGGAGAACTTGATTATATGAGAATAAAGAAACTAGCTACAAGACCTAATAATCAAGCCTTCAAGTTTGTACAGAAGAGATGGGAAGAGCTAACCCCTGAGTTGAAGAAAGAGGAGCCACACTCCCTGCATAATTTTGTAGCCATTATCTGAAGATCTCATAAGTATATAGACATTTTTTAGGGATAATTGATTTAGATAGTTTCCACTCACCTTTCATCCACCTATTCTCCTCTTTCAATTGCCACATTGGACAATGAAGAAACATGGGGAAGAGGAAGCAACAGAGAACATAAGATTGGAAAAGATTTCGTGTTATCGAGGCTATTATTTGAGATAGACAAAGGGAGTTGATATTGTAGCAAATTTTGAGGAAATAAATCTACAATATAAACTTCAGCCTTAAAATTTGCTTGAGGACAAGCAAATACTTTAGTTGGGGGAATGATGAGTCTAGTTAATAGCTAGTTTTCTTCCATTTATTTTTTCTTTTAACAATTTAATTTGCTAAGTTCACAGACAATCCTGAACCTTATTCATCTTTTATGTATTTCATTTTTCTTAAACCAAAATTTAGTAAATGGAAATATGATTATGGTACTTGTATATATGGATGTGTGAATGTTCATAAAATTTAGTATGATTCTATGCTTAGCTCATGGTTTTTAATGATGTGTATACTTAGATGAATCTAACCTCTTACAACCATAACTATAGGTCGTAACAACTGGGTTTCCAACCCACAGTAAAGGGATCATAGGCAATTGCAAGAGAGAGTCCAGAATGCTAAACACATGATAGTTCTAGGAAGTAATGAAGGCAACCATTGAAATGGTCAACCATGATTCACCAAGTCATTGAATAAGATGACAAGAGGAAGAAGGAGTCTACTTTGATAAGGAAATCCATGACATGGCAATTTTTAGGGAGCATGTCTCTATCACACCATTAGGGAAGAGTTTTAGTTTTACTTCTCTTCTTCTATCTTTTCAGTTATGGTTTTTGGTTGCAAAGACTAGTCCTCTCCCTATTCTTGAGGGATAGTGGACATATGCATTTAAATTCTATTTTTACTCCTTGTGTGAATAAAACTCCTCCCGCACCTATATATTGGGATCGATGGTTGAGGAGAAAATATAGTTCAGGATATTGTTGCTAAGTTCTAGTTTTTATTTTACCAAAAAATACTTCATTGTTGCTAGTTTTTTGCTATTTAGTTATAACAGATATGTACTTCTGAATGGAAAATCTTTTGAATATTCTTGTCAAACTATGAGAAGTTTAGATTTTATGCAATAAAGGAGTTTCAGTTTAATGTCATGAATTATTGATTAGTAGTGCATAGTTGATAGTTCTTGTGGGCACAAAAAATCGAGCAAGGGCCACTCAAGGTATTGCCAACCCATCTTACTTTTTGTACTAGATTAGATGTTTGTTGTTGTAGCTAATTATTTGAATTCTCATTTGTACGCATGTGAATTCCATAAATGATATTCTATAGCATCAATTGCATTATGTAATAGTACATTGAGTCATTCTTTAGAGTATTAAGCAGTTAGGATTCAAAAGTCAATAATATTCATTAGTTGTAAGGTTTAGTCTTAGTAGTTAGCAGTTACAGTATTATGCTAAAGGTACTCGTAGCATAAGCAATAGATTATGTTATTTTCCCTATTTTGCAATTTAATGCTTTATTTTCCTTTTCCAACCTTTACTATTTTTTGTACAAGTGTAAACTACCTATACTCACTGATATAGGTCATGTAGAGTCCATGAATGCACATATAGTGCCAACATTATCAAAATTTTATGAAGTTCTAGTTGATAATTAAATGAATCCTTTGTGAGGGTTTGGTGAACTATTTAGTTAGGAACTTGTCCTTTGAATTGTGTGTCCACTCATACACACCAAGTTGATTGAACATTAAAAAGGCCTTATACTAGAACCTCCCCTACTAAATGTACTAGGTCAACCTACGATAACTCCCTTTGATATTGATTCAACAAAATTTTCAAGACAATACATAAATCCATTGTTTCACAATCAAGGTCTAAGAAATCAAACAAACCTATATTTTCCAAACATAAACTCCCACTAACAAAAACATACACAAATCAACACAATCCCAACATTCCAAATTTGAACACAATGAATTATGGGGTTAATCCATTCACAATACCACCTTCATAGAATATACACCCCGGTGTCCCTAACGTGCAACAACACCAACTAACTCCACAACAACAATCAACTCAACCTACACATCAACAACAACAAAATCTAACACATCAATCAAATCCTCAACAACAACCCACGCATCAATACATACACCAACAACCTCCTCGACAACAACCCACGAATCAATACATTTCACAAAAAACTCCAACCCACAAATCAATGAATTTCACAACAAACTCCAACTCCTACACCAAAACAAAAACCTACATATCAATGAATCTCACAACAAACTCCTACACAACAACAAAACCATCAATACATCACCTCGCAAAAAAAAATGCCACAACAATTACAAAATGTTTCTTATCAACAACAACTACTCGCACAACAACAACAACAATACCTCCATTATCAGCCACAAAACTCCCAATAAAAAACCATTCCTAAAAATCAATACAATTCATATAATATACCTCCACCACAATAAAACACCATGTAATACTAATCAAACCTTCAACCTCAAAACATCCCATATGACATGACATCTAATATCCCCCCTTATCAAAATTTGGTATATAATTCATCCACCATACCTCAATACAACACATATAACCCACCACCAAACAATCCCCCTACCAATATAACAATGCAAATCCAAATCTTAACACAAAAAATATAGGATATCCAAATGGGAACAACCAATAAATTATATGCTCTCCAATATCTATGTTCCTATACATTTGATAGGAGCATAACAATGCTACCATTTCCCCCTAACTTTGAAATACCAAAGTTTGACAAGTACAAGGGACGTGGTAATCTCGAAGAACACATATGAGAGTTCTATGTGGCTTGCCTAGAGGTGTCTTACAATGATACATATTTCATGCACCTCTTTCCAAGAAGCTTAGGTGGACACGCCATTGAATGGTTCTCACACCTACCTATAGGCATTAAGACCTTTCAAGAAATTATAGACCAATTTGTTACACACTTCTCTTATAATATTGATGAAGTCACTTTAATTATATCTTTTCTAACAAAAAAATGGAGAAGCATTTGCTTCCATTATACAAATGTGGAGACATAAAGCGAGTAAATGTAAATGGCCTATCCTAGAGAAACATCAAGTAGAAATTATCGTGAATAATCTAAATATGGAAGTTGGCTTTCACCTATGTATGCAATGTGCTGCAATATTTGAAGAGATCATAGCAAAATGTCTCAACATTGAAAGGGATCTTATTTCTAAATGGTTAGTGAAGATTTACGAGGATAACAACAAACCATCAAGTTCCAATAATAAATCATGCACTCTCTTAGCAAGACCTTGGTTGGTTATGAGCTAGGCCTTCCAACAATTAAAAGTCTATCTTGTATCATTGCTAGTGTTGATGTCACCAGTCGTGGAAAAACCTTTGATATTATACATCTCAACAACATCAACAACACCAGAAACTCTCCTAGCACAACATGACGAGTCAAGAAAAGAAAGATTCATCTATACATTAGCAAGACCTTGGTTGGTTATGAGCTTAATTATACCCCTATTAAGCGAGCTTATCTAGTAGTAGTTTTTGCTTCCCAAAAAATATAACATTACATGATTAGTCATCAAGTTAAGATTCTCTATAAATTTGATCCATTAAAGTACCTGTTATCAAAAGCAACTCTTATAGGTCATATGGATAAGTGGGTTATGATCTTGAGTGAGTTTGAGATTGAGTATTTTGATAGTTTCCATACACAACATGGATCGGGAGTAGGGATTCTATTCATCACCCCTCAAGGTGATTACATTCTAAAATCCTACAAACTATCCTTTTCATGGACCAATAACATAGCTAAGTATGAAGCCCTCATAATAGGGTTAATAATGGCTATTTAATGGAAAATCAAAGAACTCTAGATCTATGGTGACTTCCAGTTGGTGGTAATACAGGTTAATAATGACTACCAAACTAAAGAAGATAAGTTAATGCCATACAAAAAATGGTTGACAGTTTTAAAGAATACTTCATGGTCATAACTTTTAAACAAATTCCAAGAGTCAACAAAAAAGTAGCAGACAAGCTATGTCGACCATTAGGTCTCTACTAGATATGTCGCACAACAACCATAAGTGCAAATTTCTTGTGGAATAGCTTCTCATACCAGCATTCAAAATCCTCAAATTGGAATTCATGTGTGAAGTTGTTGGTCTTAATTCCCCATGGTACCATGACATTTACCATATCTTCATGATGGTATCATTCCACCTAAACTTACCATTAACCTATGTAAAAACTTTATCTGAATATCCTCTCACTTCATCATTATTGGCGATACCCTTTACTGAAAAGGTCTTGATGGCACACTACTTAGGTGTCTTAACCTAGAAGAAGCTACAACTGCCTTACAAGAGGTACATGAATGTGTTTGTGGGTCACATTTGAGTGGTGTCACCCTAGTGAAAAATTTGCTTAGAATTGGGTGTTATTGGCCAACCATGGAACAAGAGGAAAATCAATTTATAAAGAAATTCCTACAATGTTAGCAACATGTTGATCTCATCCATGCTCCAACATAGGTACTAACCTATAATGGCATCTTGGCCTTTCTCATAATGGGGCTTGATCTCATTGGAAATATTTCACCCACATCATCTAATGGCCATAATTTTATCATCACTGTCATTGAGTACTTTACAAAGTGGATTGAATCCATTCCTATGACTTACATCACAGGTAAACAAATATTCAAGTTTATCCTCAACTACCTAATTTTCTGATATGTTGTTCCTCAAGCCATTACAATAAACAATAGAACACCTTTTGAAAACCAAGATGTTCAAGAACTTTGCACCTAATTTCATATCCAACATAATTTATCCACACCCTATTACTCTCAAGGTAATGGTCAAGCTAAAGCATCTAACAAGACTATCTTGAAAATCTTGAAAAAAACTGTTAATGATGTTGGTCAAGATTGGCACTTGCAACTAAATCCTGTCTTATGGACTTATCGAACAAGTATTAAAACATGTACTATTGCCACTCCATATTCCTTAGTGTATAGAACTAAATCCATCTTAGCCATTGAGGTCAAGCTCCCATCACTAAGTGTTTCATTGCAGCACTTGACTGATGATTAAGAGTATTGAATATCCAAATTGAATGAGCTAGAATTGCTAGATGAGTGACATCTACAATAACTAAATCATTTGCAAGCATATTAGAATCATCTCTATAGAGGCTATAATAAGAAAATAAAGGGTTGACACTTTCAAGTGGGATACCTAGTTCTTAAGGAGAGTCAAATGAATTGGTTGGATTAGGACAACAAAGGAAAATTTGAACCTAATTGGATAGGGTCGTTTATTATTACCGCAAGCTATGGATCTGGAGCATATCAACTAGAAACACTTGAAGAGGATCCCTTGTAGGATCCTATTAATAATAGTCATTTGAAACAGTTTTATGCCTAACCCATGTGGGGTATCTTATTTCAAAAAAAAAAGAAAAAAAAAGAGAGAATAAAATAATAAAGAGAAAAATCATCCTCTAGTGAAAACCACTTCGATGGTGCTTTGGGCAAGTACCTTGGTGAAAACCTAGAAAACATGCACCATGTGTAAATAAGCACCATCTACCATCTATCAAACAATCCTTCTCTTATCATTCATAATAAATCCCCATCCATTCATCTACCATCCATCCATCCACATCTTTAGCATGGCTTGGTGTTCAACTATTATCTATCACTATCAGTACCACATGACATTTTCCTAAGGTCATCTTATCCAGCTTATAACGAGGTAATCTAACATGTCATTAGGGGCATCTTCCTGAACCTAGTTGTCAGAATGGATTCTTGTATATCACCTAAGTTGTTGAAAAATCCCAAAAATATTCAAATAATGTTGAAAATCCAAAACATTCAGATAATTCCAAAATCTAAAAACATTCAAATAATATTTTGAAAATTTAAAAAAAATCCAGATAGTGCATAATACCAAAAAAAAACTCAAAAAGTATCAAAAGAACAAAAAATAGCTTTAAAACATTAAAAAAAAAGACAAACATTTGAAAATTATTCCAAGAAAGAAGAAAACTCACCCATCGCCAATCATTCATCCATAATAAAATTTCCATCCATAAAAAACCTATCATCACCCTCACCTTTGACAAAACAAACAAAAACAACCACAACAATCATCAAAACACAAACATTCATGCAAAATCATAAGTCTTGATCATTGTCAAAACATGTCCATCAACTTTCTTATCAACGGCCTAAAAGCATCTAAATCAACATCCAATGAATGTCTTAACATATATATCTTTCCTATGATAAACATCATTTTGGATATCACTTGAAACCTAAACTCTTTGGCAAGAGATAAGATGGCATTGATGTGTTTTGTCAATTAGTCTTTTCTTTTGGTGTTATATTTTGTCTCATTCCAATGCTCACTTGAAGCCACCTTGATCTTCAATATCTTGGTGTGTCTAGAGGGGTATGTAATGGGGCATAATCATCGCTTTCATCTGTTGTGTTTGCTAAATGTTCTTGTAATACGACCTTGGCGAATACTTGCCTTGTGTGTGTAGGGATAGTCTCGAGTAATACAACAACTTGTGCATATCACGTTCTTTATAACTTTTGTGTATTGGTCTACTTGCTTTGATGGCTTCATTCTCTCACATGATAAAACAAGGTTTTTGTATGTCAAGTATGAACAATGATACTCCTATCTGTTTGCAGAGTCAAATTCCATGCAATAGATACAACACCACCCTATTTCTTCATACCTTAGTGCATCGTGTCTTCTTGCTATATCAAAATAAGGATTACTATACATTATTTAGAATAACCTCAAAGCAAAAGCAAAATCATCTATCCTATCTCATCATATCCAATAAAATCTCAAATATATCTAATAATCATAAATTTATTGGTACTTGATTAACATCATCTCATTCTATTCTACCTATCATCCATTATTCTATCTCCATCATACTAAAAATTTCTATCCAAGTATAATGACATATAAAAAATGCATCTCATCTAGCATCCACAAAGTATTAGTCACAACATAACATCCATTACATCATCATATTACATTAGAAAATATAGAAAAATAGAATCATCATTATCAACATTTCATAATCATAATAAAATGTATCAACATGTCATAAGGATAAACATCCATCATCAATACATCATCATAAACATATAGAATCACATAAACATCCATCATCAATACATAAGCATACATCATAGAAATTAAAGAACAAGCATCCATCATAACATCATATCATAACTGCACCAAAAAGGATCTCATCTTTCATATATATCATCAAAAATGAAAATGTCATGATACAATCATCAAATGTGTGATACAGATCAATGATCTGTATAAAGAATATATATACATAAGGTCATCAATAGCCGATGAATGTATGTACAAAAGAATATTTATACAAAGTCTATCTATGAAATACATCAATCATATGTACAATGTATCTACATAGAACTCCCTCTCTCCTCTTGATTAGGAGGAGGACCCATCTGTTGCACATGAGGGATTTGTTGTTGGGCCTGTCCCTATGATCCTTGAGGCTATTGAGCCTATATCTATGAGTGTACCTATGAATTTTTACCCACTGACCCTTCATCTAATCTTGACGGACCTGTTGTACTCCTCTAAGAAAATCAAGGCTACCATCTATGTTCAGGAGCTACTATATCATATAATGTCTGATAATAAATCACCTCACTCTAGAGTGACCTAATGGCATAAATATGTTGGGCAAGTGGGATGACCTATCCTTGTACCACTACCTCTAGCTATTGCTAACAACCTCTCTCTTGGTCTCGCTCCATTGTAATTTATGCTAGCTGGACCTCCAATTGCTATCGATGAGTGATCTCATCATCCCTCTTAGTGGTACGTTGTGCCAATTGGACTGTCAAACCATCACACTCCTGGAGGTATCCATTGCACTCTCTTTCAACCTAATCATGCTCTTGTAAAGCAACTTGAAGCCTTTGATTATCAAGCCAACACTATGGTCCTACACCTTGAACTCTAGCTAGTGTTATAGCAACAACGATAACCTATCCCTGTACCTATGCATGCCCTTGATCTTAATCCCTGACCTCTACCATAGGAACCTCTGTTTCCACCCTCTACCTCTAGCGGTAGGCTCTCACTGTCTTGGCCTCTCTACGTCGTTGACCACAAACGATGCCCCCATCTAGATTTGTAAATCGAAGAGGTCTCTGAGGGACCCACCATGTAATGTAGTGAGCTAAAACTCTAGAATCTACCTTCCCATCAACCTAGATCCACTAAATCTATACCAACTGAGTAAACTTTGTCATGGCCACCTAAGGAGAGGGCATAGGCCGCCACTCTACTATCTCCCTAGTAGTCTATAAAAAAATAGTGTGATAATTGTTAGTCGATACATCCTAATGCTCCATAAATTGACATTAGATTATATCAAGAAGATATCTCTCTAATATGTACTGTGTCCTTCCAATCAACCATATCATCTGTCGGTAATATAGAAGATTCTCAACATCATCATCCCAAGACTCTATCTAGAGCCATGGTCTCCATCATAACTCTATTATCTCATCTACCAGGCACCTACAATGGTCCAAATCTCCCATGCGTTGCTATGTCAACATGGTTTCATAATGGTATACCATCAGATAATCATCCTCCTACACTCTCTCTGACTGATCTGAGCATGACAATGTGCTCCCAAGCCCAAAATGTAAAAGGGTAACTCTCGTAGATAAGCTGGTAGTAGACTTATACACCACCTAGTGTGTATCATGATATAGATGGGTCAAGATGCATGGGCCCCATATGAAGATGCGTGCCTCCTCTATTGTCATCTCAAGAACATAGCCCCAACCAACGTTGAACCTCCTCGATCTCCTGTCTAACATAATTTGTCCACAAATCAACCCAGCTACCACAATGATGGTGTCACTAACAAAGTTGATATACTATTGCAAGTCGATCTGGTCATCACTCCATCTTTCCATCTCCCATGACCCACTCCAAGGCCTCTACACTGTGATCTACATCATATACAACCCACTCATCTTGGAGGGGTACCCTCAAGATATTCCATACACCCTCTAATGTGACAGTAGCCTTCCTAGTGGGTAGCAGGAATAAGGATATCTCTCATCTCCACCTCTTGACCAACACAATCATCAAGGCTCAGGGAGCCCTAATCTCTGACATTAGGCAATGTAATATAATCCAACTATGGTCAGGATCTCCACATTGATCTCCATCAGATGCACCATCCTATCCAAAACCTCTGCTCGTCACTCCTGTGATAGGATAGGGTCAAGAAAAACCTACAAGCATAGCGCTCACAACATCAATTTGTTAAAAATTTACAAAAAATATATCTGACTAAGCCTCAAGCAAAAGCGAGCCTTTTTTCAAAAGCTCACTTTGTCACAATCAAAAGCAAGCCCTTTTTCAAAAGCATTGTTTTCCTCAAGCAAAAACAAGCCTTTTTTCAAAAGTGTCACTTTGTCACAATCAAAAGCAAGCCCTTTTTCAAAAGCATCACTTTACCAAAACAAAAGAAAGTGTTTTCTCAAATACATCATGGGAGCACAGTCATATGCACTACATTATTTTCCTATCTTGACGCTTTTGCGATAACATGACACTTTTGGAAAAAGCATCATGTCAATCTTCATAAGCGTCACGTTGAGTTTCATAAGTGTCGCTTGTGAAGCGATACATTTTTTGACCTAACTTTTCCTATCTTTTTGACTACCTAAAACTACATCCAAACTAAGATGGGTTATTCACATACCAAGGTGCGTACTTCAGTTGGCTACTGGAACTGACAAACAACCTCTACGCGATGTGTAGCTCAAACTATGTGTACCATAGCATTAGGGTTTCTAAAAGATCTCAAGGGGGGAAAACCACTCAAATCTCTAAATCTCCAAACTCTAAGTGTGTAAATGAGGTTGAAATGAACCAAAATGCATATATATGTCCCCCAAACCCTAGGGTTTCACCCTCTAGCTGATTTTTCATCCTTTTGATATCCATCCTAATCAATTTCTAGGAGCCCTAGGGCTTAATTTTTTTGTCCTCTTCTCTATGAAAATAGTCACATCATCTTGTCATGAGTCCAATCCAAAAATTATTTTTTCGTTACTAATCTCTCGAGGGGGCAACTTTCCATCCTTCCTTCATCTGCTAGAGCACAACAACATCATCTCAAAGAGGGGAAAAATGTAGACACCAAAAATTGTATGTACGTATCACACATCTAGAATTTTCTTTTTAACATCATTTTCCTCAAATTCCCTAATTCCTCATTTTAATTGAATAATTTCCATTTATTTGATTAAATTCATTATTTTCCTTTATTAATTGAATAATTAATGTTATTTGATTAATTCATCATTTTCTCACTAATTTCCCTTAATTAAATAATTTTGATTATTTAATTAAATTCTAATTTTTTCTTCAATCCCACTTGATTAAATAATTTTTAATTATTTAATTAAAAATCCTAACTAATTCTCATCCTCACAATTAAATAATTTTATTAATTATTTAATTCCTAATTTTCCTCCAACTTGCACAAACCATATTCCTTTTTTCAAAAAGAGAATATTCCCTTTTCAAAATATATTTTTCCCTCCAAAATATCTAAATAGAATATTCCCTCCAAAAAGCGTATTCTATATTCAAATTCAAATTTGAATAGATATTTTCCCTCCAAAATATTTTTAGCTAATTTTCCATGAAAATAGGGACATTTTGGGCTCTCATTCATCCTCCACCCTTGATCCCCTTGATTTCCTCTCATCCATTGATCTTCAAATTCAATCTCCACTATTGATCAGATATGTACAAATCTATAAAACAAGTCATTTCTCCATCAATATCATTCACAACTTTCATGAGCTTGGGAATTCTTGAGTTCTTGAGCAATCTTGAGCAATTTGAGAATCCTTTTGTGAACCACATCTTCAATCAAGCTTTTGCAATCATGGGTTATGCTTAATAGAACAATCCACATACATTTGGAGCATAATCCACTAATGGGATTATAGGTTTGCATGTTTCTTTGATTCAATTATGTTTGAATTGTATTTCATGTCTTTTAATTTGAATCTTTGAAGTATTTTACATTCAATTTCATCAAGTATGGGCTAATATGATCAATCTTTCATGGGTTTTTAGTGTTTTGTACTCTAATTGCTTGAATAAATCTTTCTAACTAATACCCATATTTCCCCTATGACAAATTTAATCATATGGTTTAGATAATAATGATAATGATTTATGGCTTGAAATTAGTTAGGGTAAATCTACGTATCATTCAACATCTTGGAACCAATAGAAATACAATCCTCAAGATTCTCCCAAATAAGGGATGTTTGCACTTTATTTACATGATACCATGCTAATGGAGGAAGGTAAGAATTTGTTACACATAAACTCAACCAAGGGAAGGTATTCTTCCAACTTGTAATTTTGATCCATGTAATAAATTCACAAAAGATCCTCTACCACTTAATTTAGTCTTTATATTTTTTTATTTTTTTTTGGATGGTAGGTAGTACTATAATCTAATGCCATGTCCAAAATTGACTACAATATAGTTTAAAACCTCAATGTCATTCTTAAATTCCTATTAGATTTGATATTTCTTGGTATTCCATGAAGTTCAACTTTTTCCATAAGCCTTCTAACTAAGGTAGGGGAATCATATTTTAGATTACTTGGTAGAATTATGTGAACTTTGTAGGTTTGAAAATTACTAGCAGTATGGTATCATGTTAAAAAGGTGTTAAGGGTAGTCCCTATATAAAATCCAATTTTATACTTTATCACTTATACTTTAGGATGTTGTGTAGATACAAAAACTAATCAAATGTACATTCTTGGATTTGACTTGCTGACATGAAACTTTTGGCTACAAAGTTTACCGCTTCACTTTTCATTCTAGAAAAAATATAATAGCCTAAGGTCTACTAACATTTTGGTTACTTCTATATTCTTGGAATAGAGGGTATTGTTAGATTCTTGCATCACCTTGGTTCTTAAGTCACCATTTATGTGGATGCATATTTTATTCTTAAAGCATAATAAACCATCTTGTTGTATATGACATCGTTCATATTTTAGTAATTACAAGCTCTCTTACAAAGCATAATTCTCCTTCTAGTGACGTAGATCACTTATTAGCTTATCCAAAAAATATTTCCTAATATTCCTTTTATTACTGGCATTATCATGATATATTTATATATGTTAAGCACATTCACAACCCGGTTCTCTTTCTCTTTAATGTATTTTATTTCAGCCTTATTGACTAAGAAATTATAATCACTACCTTTCTTGAGAATTTAAATTTGGTTGGGCACATATTTAATTCAAAACCAAGAGGTTGATATTAATCTCAAAAGACTTACCTAGAAGAAAGTGATGCTATTTTTGTAAAGTGTGAATTTTTGACAACAAGCTTGAGGTCATGCAAAACATAGTTCAATTTTTAAGGCTTCAAATTATAGGACTCA
Source organism: Sequoia sempervirens (assembly GCA_007258455.2). Classification (NCBI taxonomy): domain Eukaryota; kingdom Viridiplantae; phylum Streptophyta; class Pinopsida; order Cupressales; family Cupressaceae; genus Sequoia; species Sequoia sempervirens. The sequence goes on from VDFB02000015.1 coordinate 583,081,078, forward strand.
TATTCTATAACTCCTTTATCTTGCATTAAGACACCACTATATCCTTTTGAAGATGCATCAATTACCACAATAAAATACCCATTAGGGTTTGACACTCTTAGAATAGGTGAAATTGTTAATTTTTGTATATGGAATTCAAATGGCAACTAAAAATTCTCTATCTATACAAAATTATTATCTTGGTGTTACAAATATGCAATAAGATTTTTAAACTTGTAGAATCACTCTATATACCTATGACAATACCTATTAAACCAATGCAATTTCTAACTTTCAATATATTGCCAGGCACATGTCATTCCATGGTGGCTAAAATATTTGATGGGTCTATTGTTATTCCTTGAGCTAAAATAATTTGTCCAAGAATAGTGCACCTATTTATAAAGGAAAGTATGATTAGATATTTTCCCATATAATTGTCATTCTCTAATATTTTCTAATGCTATCTATACATATTTCCCATGCTTTTCTTTATTTTTATAGTAGATAAGTATTGTAGCGTTGTAAATTGTCACCCTTGACAATTTCACGCTATGTTTTGCTCCCCTTTAAGTTATTGAGCCTAATTGGGTCTCTAATTTCCAAAATCATGCATTCCACAACTTATTTTAAATATTTTTTAATAATTTGCAAGCTTAAAAAACCAATAGTTTAAACTTCCAAAAATAGGGCTGGGACACTAGCGCCTAGGGTGCTTATGTCCCCCCTATTTTGGCTCCAAATTCAAATATGTCAGTGTCGACACTTTACTATTTGAAATTTAAATATTTAAAGTCAGTTGTCAGGATTTAATTTTCAGGAAATTAGAATAATAGTGTATAAATACCTAGTTATTGCATCATTTGAACATTAAGTGAAATCGTCTAGGAAGCATTAAGGAGAACTTATGATCAAGAAATTATCAAGATTCAAGAGAAAATCAAGAGCAACCATTATAGATTTTTTGGAGCAATTCAAGATCCAACATCATATCAAAGTGTATGTGAGTTTATGCGTGCTTATGTTATCATTATTTTGTAAAGAATAACCTTTGTTGTAGGTCTCCAAAGCATTCAAGCAATCAATCAAGCAAAATCCAAGACCTTAAGGTGATGTGTATGTTTTCAATCCTTCAAGGAAGCCATTGAAGGGCGGTGAGTTGCAAAACTTTGTGATTTCATCATTCGTTCTGATCATTTATCCATTTATCATTGGCATTGCCATTGTGGAAATGGAAACACTAACACGGGGTTTGACCAAGGTAAGCCCCTAAAATGTTACAATATTTTCCCTCTTTGTGATTGTGCATATCTCAGGTATTTTGAAGATCAAAGGAAGTTTGAAGACATTTTATTCATTTTTGCATTCAAAACCCTAGGCCTTGACAACCCATGAAAACTCAATTTCAGAAATATCTGATAGTGATCTGGAAAGTTTACAAATGGAAAATAGAATTGCAAATCTGACATCAAAGGACTATGAAAACATATCTAAAAAAGACCTAGTAGGACAATGGCACCACCAAAGGAAACATCCTCAAAAATTAGGCTCAAATTTATACAAGTGTACAGTGTCATCCCCTTTATGTTTTTGTTGTCTAATTTTATTTGTGACATCTTAGATTTTATGTATTTGCATCAAAACACTAATTTGCATCATTAGGACAATTAGATCATTGCATTTCATTATTAAGAAATTTCCAGATTTGGTTAAGGGTTGGTTGACTCACTTATCAAGTTGTAAGTCAATCACACACCTTGTCCAAATCCATCAAACCCCCACTACCATTCAAATCTCTAATGAAACATTTTGAAAAAGTGCCTAAACCCTAGGGTCAAATCTTAGGGTTTACCCTTTTTCTATATTTCATTTTGGTGAACCTAACATGTTAACATTATATACCTTCTGAAATTTGAGGCATTTAACCCTAGATCTAGGTTTTGCATTGAATTGTTTTGCATTTCTCATTAGGGTTGCATTTTTGCATCATAAAAAGGCATAACAATTTAAAAAATTGCATATCATTTTGCATTATAGGTTGCAATAAGTTTTTTTTCAATCATCTTAGATTAGATCTACATTCAAATTACATTCATTAGGCCATTAAAATTTGAAATTTTTCATCGTATTCAAATTATATCTTTCATTTAGGTCAAAAAGTGAAAAATCATATTATTTTACTTCAAAATTGCATCAAATCACTAATTTCAGAATTTTGCATCTTGAAATCAATCAATTATTAGATCTTAGATATGAAAATTGCATTAATTTTTTTTTCATTTATTGTTCACACATTTGCACATTTGCATAATCATAAAATCAATAAAATCTAGAAAAATATAAACTGTCAAACCTATATGTACATTGAATTGGGAACCTTAAAAAATAACAAACACAATCACACTTTGAATTTCCAGTCACCCTATCTAGGACATAGGCACTCTGGGCAGCTCTATCCTGCATTTTGTGGTTGAAATTTGAATCAGATCTCTATTTCTATGTTCTTTGTTGGATTCTATTGTCTAAATTTTATTTCTACATTTCAAAACTATCATTTTTTCAATATTGTTGCATGTTTGCATTCTTAAGTTCACAAGCATAAAATTAGCAAAATTTGGAAAAAAAATTCACTGTTAGACCTGTTTGCACACAGATTTGGGAACCCTAAATAGTACCCTAAACAATCAAACTTTGAATTTTGTGAAACCCTATCTAGGACATAAGCACCCTAGGTGCCTCTATCCTGTCTTTTTGAGACCAAATTTCTGTGATAGAGCTCTCACTTTCCTCTATCCAGATCTGATATCTGTTTTTCAATTTAATTTACAAAACTATTTGTTTTTGATCATTTGACTAATAAGGAAAGTAACATGTCTCCTTTTCAAACATGTGGTTTTCATAGGGCAATGCATGGATTGTATGATTGTAATCTCCCTACTTATGAGCACAATCTAAGGAAGCAAAATGAAATCATTGATAAGCATGTTAGTCATTCTCCCAAAATCTCTACTAATTGTGAGAGTATCCTAGCACAAGAGAATGAAATCATTGACACGTTTCTTAATATGAATTTTCCTAATCTTCTTTTATCTCCCAATATCTCTCCCACTTGTGAGAATGTTCTAGTGCAAGAATATATAATCATGGACACTCGTGATAATTATAGTTGTTCTTCTCCCGATACCTCACCTTCTTGTGAAAAAGTTATCTTGGTGTTAGAGGATCTAATCATTGAGTGTCATGATAATCTTATTTGTTTCTCTCCCCCTCTACTTGGGAAGATATTTTTGGATAAGAGGATGAAATCATTGATATATTTATTTCAAAACATAGTAAGAGGAATTACATAGATGAAGATGATAAGGTGACCCTAGACCCCCCTCGATAGAAGATCATCAACAAGAAGTTAAATCCATTGAGGTTATGAACACACAATTAGCTATTAGGTCTCCTTTGATAATTGAACCTCCTAAAAATCCTTTTAGGCCTCATAAGAGTCCTCTAATCATTGGACATCCTAAAAATCCTAAGTCACTTCTCATTATAGGACCTCCACCTCATGGCCATATCTTAAGCTTTGCAAGACAACTTACTAGTAATCATGTGTCGTAATAACCAAGTTACCATACTGTATCTCACACATATAACACTAGAAACTATAAGCAACCAAAACAAACGCCAACATTCATCCCATTACCTCAACTGGATATCTCCCACTCACACCTAACATTCTGCAATGTAGTGGTAAAGAATTTGATCTTGTTGAGAAAATTTGTAACACTCCTGCTAAGATATCCTCATGGGATCTGATTCAAACATCACTTTCTTACCATGGTATGCTTCAAGATGCTTTGAAAAATGTTGTTATCCCTCCTAGTGCACAACCAAATGTTTTGGTAGCTTTGATTCAGAATATGGATTCACCTAATTTGGACATTGTCTTTCATCAAAATGAATTACCCCCTTTGGAAATGCAAAAAAAAAATGATGCTTTGATGATAATGGTTATTATTAGCAAGGTTAGGATTACTCATACCCTTATTTATAATGGTCTAGGGATTAATTTTTGTAGTGTAAATCTTTTGTATAAAATTAGAGCGGACAAAAATTTAATTCAACCCACTGATTTGTCAATCAAAGATTTTGATAATGTTGAAAGACAACCACTTGGGGTGATAACGTTACCTATTAAGGTTGGTAAGGTTGTGTTGCAAACTCCCATGCATATCATGCCCCATGATATTTCATATAATATTCTCTTGGGTAGACCATGGATTCATGAGATGAAAGGTGTGCCTTCAATGCTTCATCGTTCAATGAAATACATATAAAACAATAAGGTTTACACGATAAAATCTGATCCAAAATCTTTTTTTTTTTACAAACTAAAACATGAATTACAAATCCTCTTAGCACATTGACACCAACTACAAAAGTGGAACCTTTGAAAATTAAGGACAAAAATGAGTGTCTTTCATCGGTGACAAAAATTGTTAGATGATGTTTGGGGTTCATTAGATTTCACACCTACATTCATGGGGGAATACAATATTACACAAAAATTAGAAAAAGAGAGAAGCAACAATGGCATCAAAACAATCTATCATTGAGTCATAAAAAACATCCAATTCTATAACTTCTACCAAGGAAGAAAACACAAATTACACAACCACTTACGATGAAATTGATTATGATAAACCACCTTCTTTAAAAGTAATGGACACCATTTATGGAAGACGATATCAAATTTTGAAACAACTTGGTTATATTGGAAAAGGATGAGGTGTAAAATAATAGGGTATCTATGTCCCCATAGAGCCTAACATGTAAGAAAAAATAAAAGGTCTTGGCTATTGTCCTTCAAAATTAAAAAAACATCGAAAAACATTTCACTTAATCAATAGCATTAGTTGTTGCTCCTTGTCATGTGGTAGTTGTAGTATCACACTATACTCACTACCATCAATGGGGTTATAAATTAGGTTTTATGCAATCATATTTCATTTCGCAAGTAGCAACACATCATAATCCATTTTTGTTTCACCTTTGTCCTCACACTTGGGGGAAAGGGGTTAGATAGCCCTATTTGGGGTGCATTCCTTCTTAGTATCCCTTTACATCTCCTTAAAATGTTAATATAGCGAGTACATTACCATTTTAAGGGGGGGCATATAGTCCCTCAATTATTGTTTGCATAAGAAATGGTCCCTTCTTAGTGATGATACAATATAAATCTTAGGAAGTGTGACTTTGTCAACCAAAGTGTGGCCTTCTTAATCCATGTGAGTGTCTCCTTTGTGGTGATATTATGCTTGAGTCCCATGAGAGTGTGACCTTTCTTGGCATATGGAATTCCTCTTGGTGGTAATACCATGGCTTGTATTCCCTAAGGTGTGAGCTTTTATTCCATGACTAGTCCTCTCTTGGTGGCGATGTCATGTGTAATGTTCCCTAAGGAACGACCTTCATGTATTGAGCAATGCCCCTTTGTTATTTTTGTAAGTCACCTTTTGTGGTGGTGTTTTTATAACACCCCTTAGGTGTTTTGGCCTTATTCTATTGTCGTTTGTGCACCCCTTGAGGCGAGTTTTGTTTTTCCCCCCAAGATGTTAAACTTTATTCACCCCTTGAGGTGAGTTTGGAATTTTTTGTTCCGCTTTCTTCATATGTGTTGAACTTAGTGTGGAATTAACATAGCATTTTGATCATTTTGGAGCACCTTATCAGAGTTATCAAGGAGTATAAATATTGGTATGGTTATGGGTACACACCCAGTGAAAAGCGATCCTCACTAGATCTAGTGTGTTTCTTACTTGTCTTGGGGGCCCACCTAGTGAATATCAAATTTCACTAGCCCATGTGCCTTCCAATTTGTGATTCACCTAGCAAATATTGGACTTTTCTATGGTGCAAGTCATGAACACCTTTTAACATGACCATATAGCATAATACACTTTGCTTGCCAGTAGAACCATGCGTTTCATGAGTAATGTGGCATAAAACAACTTTCTAGTCCTCATGTGAGCTAACATTTATTTGATAGATGATGTTTGGTATTTGAGATTATTAAGATTGAGGTCTCTTTTCCTTACTGACTCAATTCTTTTAGTACTAAATTTATGTTTTTTATATCTCTTTTGTGTGTCTTCTTTGTGTTTACATCATGTTTATTTTCATTCCATTGTCATCTCTATGCTCCATCATGTCATGTATTTTCTTCGTGTATGCTTCGTGTTTTTTGATCTGTATGTTTGTGTATGTTGTCTTGTTGTATATCATACATGTGTGTGTTCCTTTGTGCTTATGTTGGTTTTCCGTGGGATCTTGGATCCTGGGGGCTTGTGCACCCCCTTGATCCTTAGTCATCCTATCTCTTTAAAAAAAATTCAATCAAACCCCTCTTGAAACATTTTTCTACTTTAGTGCAAATTCATATTCTCACTGAAGTAGGGGCTAAATGTAGCATTATAAATTGTCACCCTCGACAATTTCACACTATATTTTTCTCCCCTTTAAGTTATTGAACCTAATTCAGCCCCTAATTTCCAAAATTATGCATTCCACAACTTATTTTAAATATTTTCTAATAATTTGCAAGCATAAAACAAATGCTCTCATTTAACACTTTATCCTTAACACTTTAAACTTTTGAAAATAGGGTTGGGACACTAGTGCCTAGGGTGCCTTGTCCCCTTATTTTGGCTCCAAATTCAAATATGTCGGTGTTGACATTTTATTATTTAAAATCTAAATGCTTAAAGTCAACTGTCGGGATTTAATTTTCAAGAAATTAGAATAAGAGCATATAAATACCTAATTATTGCAACATTTGAACATTAAGTGAAATCATCTAGGAAGCATTAAGGATAAATTATGATCAAGCAATTATCAAGAGCATTCAAGAACAAGTCAAGAGCAGCCATTAGAAATTTATTGAAACAATTCAAGATCTAACATCATGTCAAAGTGTATGTGAGTTTGTGTTATCATTGTTTTGTGAAGGCTAACCTTTGTTTGAGGTCTCCAACGCATTCAAGCAATCAAGCAAGAAAGATCCAAGATCTTGGGGTGATGTATATGACTCCATTCCTTCAAGGAAGCCATTAAAGGATGGTGAGTTGTAGCACTTTATGATTTCATCATTCCTTCTTATCATTTATCCATTTATCATTGATATTTCCATTGTGGAAGTGGAAACACTAACACGGGGTTTGACCAAGCCAAGCCCCTAAAATGGCATAACATTTCCTCTCTTTGTGATGTGCAGATCTCAGGTATTTTGAAGATCAAAGGAATTTTGAAGACACTTGATTCATTGTTGCATTTGAAACCCTAGGCCTCAACCCACATAAACTCAATTTCAAAAATATTTGATAATGATTCAGAAAGTTTTCATATGGGAAACAAAATTATAGATTTGACATCAAAGGACTATAAAAATAGATTTGAAAAATACCTACTAGGATAGTGGGACCCCTAGAGGAAATGTCCTAAAAATTTAGGCTCAAATTTATACCATAGGTGCATAGTGTCCTCCCCTTTCTGTTTTTGCTATCCGATTTTCTCTATGACATCTCAAATTTTCTATATTTGCATCAAAACACTATTTTGCATCATTAAGACAATTAGATCATTGTACTTCATTATTAGGACATTTCTAGATTTGGTTAAGGGCTAGTTGACTCACCTATTAGGTTGTAAGTCAATCACACACCTTGTCCAAATCCATCAAACCCCCACTACCATTCAAATCTCTAATGAAACATTTTGAAAAAGTGCCTAAACCTTAGGGTCAAATATTATGGGATCACCTTTTTCTATGTTTCAAGTATATCATAAAAAATACCATAATGAAAGAATCTAGAAACTTGTGGAAAATATTATTCATTAAATTTATAAATTTTGTAGGAGTGCTAGTGATAGATGGAGGGTTTTATCACCAACCTTCTAAAATTGAGTAAACAATGCTCAGAATGTACAATCTCAAGCACATGAAAATCCTTGAGGGGTTGACTAGGGCCAAAGAAAAGAAGAAGAATATTGTTATTTTTAGTAAGTCTAGTGGTGATGGGGACTCCCTCAAGAACATTCTACGTCATCTTTTAGAAGAATGAGACATAACACTTAATATTTAGGGACTAGGTCACTCTTATTTCCATTAGCCCATGTTTATGGTACCTTCTAGTTAGTATTGGTCCTTTGTGTTATGGTTTGTTATTGTTCATTTGTTGTTAATATGTTGGATCTTTTGTTGTTTGTCTCTTTTTTTACTACTTTAACTAGTTTCCTTATTGTGACCTATTTTTCCTTAGCTATTTGGCTCTTGTAAGGGTAGGGACACTTATTTTCCCCTTTTACTCAATAAAAAACAAATTTTACCATAGTGGACTTGTAGGGACCATAGTTTGTTTGAAATATTATTTTGTAAATGTCCTACATCTTGATTTGAATTTGGTAATACCCATGCTAAATATCTATATTCAAAAATATTGTTGACCCCTTCATTTGATAAAATAAATTATATATCCTTCACAAAGTGTTTGATTTTAATTTCATCCTTGTTAAGTAATTTTTGGTCTATATATAGCCTTAAATTCTATCCTTCTTGATAGAATTAATAGGTGCATCCCAAGGAAAAATGATGGGTTTTATTGGATCTTTGTCCAAAACTTCTTACAATTATCTTCAACTCAAAAAACTCAATAGTGGTAATTCTATAAGGAGACTTGGATACATGCTTAGTTCATGAAAACACTTCAATTAAAAATTCACTTTCTTTTGGGTAGAAGTCTAGGTAACTCCTCAAGATACACATCTTGAAATTACCTAAAGATTGGGTATTCCTCAAATGCTTGAAATTTTGTCCTTCTCAACCTCCTCTATGTTAGTCACATAAAATTAGCATCCTTTCTTTGCACTCCTTTCATTTTTATGACACTAATTTTCCTAACACTTATTAGTCTCTAATTTCCTTGAAATAAAACTGTTTCAATATCCATCTAGGCATTCTATATATTTGGCAAGACAATCGATAAGGTATTTTTTATTATATAGACACACAATTCCTTTTATGACACTATAGGGATGAATTGGTGCCTCATATAATTTCATATATGTGTTAAACTTAGGTAGAAATAATTAGGATTCAGAAAGGAAAATATGAACCTAATTGACATGATTATTTGTATAAAAAATATCCTGAGTACATTGTAAACCACGTAGAACATCCTGTTTTTCTCAAAGTTTATAGTGATTGAATCACTCAATAAACCCATTTCAATCAACACATGAAAGGAGGTTTGTCCAAGACACATACATTATAATATAATATGCACCACTTAATAGTTGGCCTATTAGTTATAAATTGTTTCATGAATGTAATGCATTGGAGATGGTGGCCTATTTAGAACATTTTTCCTCTATTAAGAGTTATGGCTAATATTATTTTAATATTTATTTATCTATAGCCAAATTTTGGCATAATAGTTTATATTAGACATAATAAAAATGATACATTGCTTGGCACATCCCTTTGATCCCAATTGCCAACATTTTGTTGATCCATCATTGGAGTCCAAATTTTTTGCATTAAAATTATAATTTGCATTTATATTACTACTCTTATTTGTGTTAGGACCAAATTTTTTATCATTTCTATTTCCATTAGACTCCTTAGCTACTTCCATTACTTTCTAAACCTCTAATAATGTGAGAACTTAGCCTTATTAGACTTAAACCATTACTTTTCTCTCTAAATTGGATAGGGTATAAATTTTTTGTTCTTGTTTAAGAGACTTTTCAAACACTTTTTTCATATTTGTGAAGAAAGAAGATCATGGATATACTTCTAGTAGTACCAAACTCATACACAAACAAGGGTCTCACCTAAGACACCAAAATGTATACCATGGTTACACATGGGTATCACACGCCATCCAATGCATAACACCAAGGGAACAATGATCCAATGCATAACCAAACTTTAATACACACATATCAAGGCCAATTTGTAATTCAAGGATAGCAAGACACTAGTGATTTGATAGAAAACCATACTTCAAAAAATATAGGCATTAAGGGTCAATGCATAAACCAACTCATGGGTACTCATGACCCAACCAAAATTAGGAGAAATGAATAGACTAATACAAGGAGCATCAATGCTTTTAATCCATACAGCTTACCATTTACTATTCATTAACACCAATCAGTTCATTTCAATGTAGTTGAGGAAATAAGGAAATACACTCCAAATCCATATTACAAATTAATTTATTAAAAAACTATTAAATAATTATTTACACTAAATGGTCATAGCATGAAAAATAAGACATGTCATCATCACATCAAATAAACATACACACTACAATTAAGATAAAATAATGATGTAAAATGGTTATGGCCTCAAACCAATAACACATAAGAATATGTGGTAACAATCACCAATATAAATTCATGAGTTGGCACAACATCACACTCATCCAAATAGTCACTTGGACCTATAGGTACCAATGAATACATCAAGGTATCAACAATAAATCACGACCTTTAATATTTTGAGTTATAAGGATTTAAAATAGAAAGACGTCGGGATAGCTACTAAAAAGTATTAATAACATGGTAAGTTTTCTATTTTAATTTATTGTTTTGGATTTTATATTTATAAATAATAATATTTAATTTCAAATAAAAATAGAAACTCATTAATTTTTTTTTAAAAAATTATTTGTCATATCTATACCAATCATTCCAGGACGATTATATTTAAAAAATATTAAACTCATATATCTCTTGTTTTATGCACCTTATTGTCAAATAATCAAATAAGTCACTTTGAACAATCATGAGAAAATTTAAGAAAATATTTAACTATTCCATTCTTTCCCCACAATTAAATTGTAATAGATACATGTGTAATAAACACCTCAAGAAGGATATCTCTTAACATATTTTATATAGTTTTTTTAAAGATATATATGCTAGTGTAATTTGATCAAGTCTTGTCTTAAACCCGCTCTGATACCATGTTAGTGTTTAGATCAGAAATGCAATAAGTAGAAAACTCAACACATAAGACAATGAACACAACAAGATACCCTGGGAAAACCCTCCTACTCGAGGGAGAAAAACCCAGCAAGAAATGACCTCTATATATATATATATATATATATATATATATATATATATATATATATATATATATATATATATATATATATATCAGATGAATAAGATACAAGGCCGAATCTCATACAATAAATAATAGCATCTTTCCTTGATGCAAAGACACAAATGAATATATTTCTTCTTGAAATCTGATCTGCTGCTAGGAGATGGTAATCTGTTGTTGAAGGGCGAACTTCTGCTCTGTAGAAATGTGAATTGAAGAGAGAGTGAATTGATGATCAAATGAATGATCTTCACCTTGTATATATACAAATTGGGGCGACCTCTTCTCTAGGTCGGCCTCTAGAGAAAATAGAAAAATATAAAATATAATTTGTGACACAAGGCCAACCTGCCTTGGAGATTAATTATCTTAATTTTTACTTAGGAGAAAATATCTCCCTAAGCTACAAACACTAACACTCCCTCTTAGCTAGGGATGTATTTTCCAAATATCCTCGTCATGGAGTCTCTCAACATGATGCCCACAATGGCTACACCCATTTGTGGAAAGTAGTTCATCACAGAGTCTCTCAACGTGATGTCGTCATAGAGTCTCTCAACATGACATCCACCATGGCTACTCCCATGTGTGGAAAGAAACACATGTACAAGTGTCCATCACAGAGTCTCTCAATGTGATGTCATCATGGAGTCTCTCAACATGATGTCCACCATGGCTACTCCCATGTGTGGAAAGAAACACAAGTACAAGTGTCCATCATGGAGTCTCTCAATGTGATGTCATCATGGAGTCTCTCAACATGACATCTCATCTTAGTCTCAAAGATGAACAAGGGCCCGCACCTCATATTTCTCCATCTCAGAGAAATATACACTACAAGGGCTTTCACCTCATATTTCTCCGTCTCACAAAAATATACACTACAAAGGATTTCACCTCATATTTCTTTGTCTCAGAGAAATATACACTACAAGGGCTTTCATCTCATATTTCTTCGTCTCAGAGAAATATACATTACAAAAAATCTTCATGATGATGTGACTCCCTCTGAAGCTCGAAGTACTTGCATTAACCTCTTGACCTCCTCATCCAAGGTTGCCTCTGTTGGTTTGTCAGACTCCCTCTAAAATGTTATTTCCTCCTTTTCAAAGAAATTGATCGCAATTTGTATAGGTTCTTCCTCTTCGAGAGATGTCTCCAGTGAAGTTATGTGCCACCAACTCAGTCCCATGGTTGCAAGTTGTGTCTTCATTGATATTATGTTAGTTCATTTCTTCAGCCTATGTGACTTCCTCATAGGATGCCTCAAGCTCTTCCTCCCTTGAATTCTTTATTCAGTCTCTCATCATTCTTTTGCTCCTCGATTCGTCCTAGAAGAATTTTAGAGAGATTACTAATGGTTCATAGAATCAAACTACCCCAAAGAGAAATATCCAGACCAATGCTAGAAGCATACATGATTCACTATTCCCAATGTTAGTGCATGACTTATTATTAATTACATAAAATTTATTCAAGGTACAAGCATAAAATACTTATCTCTTTATTGTTGGTACACCATTGTGCTAGACCTATAGTTGTGTCTCATCTTCGCCACCTTCACTCAATGTTTCCATCAATTTACCCTCATCCTGATTTCATATCAGCTAATAATGAAGACTCATCCCCAAGATTTTATTCAATCTCCAGAATGTCCATTGAGCTCCAGTAACTTGGATAACATCTTGATAACTACCCAACATGAAGAATTCTTTCTTTGACATTTACGGGTTCAATAAAATTGCTTAATAACCATAGTAATTAGAGAACAACAAATCTTGATTCGTTGAACACCAACAAATTAAATGCTTCCAACAATAACCCAGCAAGTTTATATCGATTCCTTGATCCTTCACTACAATATTAGTCACACCCTATGTTGAATAATTTTGTCCAAATAAGTTGCTATAGATGAAAGAAAATTCCACGTCCTAGTTATTTTCACTTCAGTCTCTTCTTTCACGTTTTAGACCAGAACTGGCCAAATAGACTCAAATCTTATGGCAGGAAGCTCAAATGTCATTAACACTCTTAAATACAAACTGAAACTATAGTACCAATGGTGCGCAGGTGAAAATATGGGCTAAATGAAGAATCACGTCCTCCTTGAATCCATGATCATAGCACCAAACTACATTCACATTAATGTCTCACATTAGACACACACACACACACATATATCTTTGTCTTCAAACGCCTTAGCATTCACGAACTCAGCCTGAGAATAATATTCACATAGGTCACACTCCTTGAAGCATATGCCTGAATAATGAATGCCACGTAGCCTCAACTCTCAATTGCATGTAAATGTGACATTTCATATTAGACTCCCTGTTCCATACCCAACATTGAAAAAATTCACTTAAAAATCATTTCTCCAATATGACTCTATACACAACTCAAAAGAAATCTTGACATTACTCAGAAAAAAAAAATGCTCTCAAGATCACTGACTCTACTACTTACACAAATCTGATCAGGTCTTGTCTTAAACCTGCTCTGATACCATGTTAGTGTTTAGATCAGAAATGTAATAAGAAAAAAACTCAACACATAAGACAATGAACACAACAAGATACCCTAAGAAAACCCTCCTACTCGAGGGAGAAAAAACCAGCAAGAAATGACCTCTCTTATATATATATATATCAGATGAATAAGAGCAGAAATCTGCTTACAACTCAGGCCTCATATAGGGTCGAATCTCATACAATAAATAGTAGCATCTCTCCTTGATGAAAATAAACAAATGAATATATTTCTTCTTGAAATATAATCTGCTGCTAAGAGATGGTAATCTACTGCTGAAGGGCGAACTTCTGCTCTATAGAAATGCGAATTGAAGAGAGAGTGAATTGATGATCAAATGAATGATCTTCACCTTGTATATATACAAATTGGGGCGACCTCTTCTCTAGGTTAGCCTCTAGAGAAAATAGAAAAATATTAAATATAATTTGTGACACAAGGCCAACTTGCCTTGGAGATTAATTATCTTAATTTTTACTTAGAAGAAAATATCTCGCTAAGCTACAAACACTAACACAGGTCTCCATGATCTTGAACAAACTTGGATCACAAAGCCACATAAGTTGAAACTTGAAGGAGGGATATTTTGGAAGAGAAAAATTAGAGGAAGAGAATTTGATGGGCCAATGATCCAAGCCTTTCTAACCTAGAATATCTAAAAAGAGACCCAACAATCACCAACCCAATGATTAGAAACTAAAAATCTATCCAACCTTTTAGAGATTGAATTATCACCAATCATTTTATTGACCCAAGTAAAATTTTCATTTCTTAGTACCACATCCACAAGATCTAGGAATAATTTTTTTTCCCTTAATAGGTGAGAATATGGGCCTAGACGATCAACACCTCCTTTTTTCTCCTGCAGACTTACTATTGCATTAAAATCCCCTATTGCTATCCAAGGAAGAGAAGGAGCTAAAGTCCTCACAAATATTATATGGGACTAAAGAGAAGCTTTACCTAAAAGATCTGAGGGAGAATAAACATTCGTAAATAAAGTAGTTTCTTTGGTATTGAAGTAATTAGCAATCAACGAGATTGAGTTCTTGCTTCCCAAACTCCAACCAAGGGTAATATTCTGAGGATCCCATAGATAGGCCAAACCCCCAACATTATGTAGAGCTCCAATACTGATACAATGGCGCCATTCCAAATTCTAGAAGGGATCTCTACCATTTATATAACCTGTAATTTAGTTTCCTGAATGAAGATAATATTTGGTCTCTGCTCTTGGATAAGGTCCCGAGTAGCCTTTTGTTGAGGGATACTACTCAAACCCCTAGCATTCCATGAAATAACAATCATTTTGGGGAGTTGGAAAAGTGAGATTTTATTGTCTTAATGACACCCATTTCCACCAAGAATTCCCCTATTAGCTTGATTTTTTCATGATCCTTTTTCCTTCCTAGTTTGGAACCCTTATCCAAACTTCCTTTTTTAATATTTTTTTCTTGAAGACCTAGTAGGATGGTTGATTTCCTCTTTACATAATCTTTAGCCTCTATCTCTTGCACATTAGCTGATGTGGTCATTGCAACACTTGATTCCACTTGAACTAGGTTTAAATGAGTAGGGTCTCTTACTATTGTCTATGGTTCCAAAATATCCTGAATACCTTCCAAATTTCCAACTTGACTAGGAGCAAGAATTGATCCCTCTAAACTAGGAATTTGTAATTCAATAGAAGGAATTGGAAAGGAGGATGTAGAATCTTTACCTTGAATCAAGATAAAGGGAAATATATCTTGGTTTGACATGACATTATCCCCGAGTTCTTCCCCATCAAAGTTGTCAAGAACATCAAATCTATTACTAGTAGATCCTTTGAGAAAACCTTTGGTTTGGTAGGGGAAAGACTTTGACTTTGATCGAGATTTGACTAGCATGAAACCCTTAGAATTAGGCATCTTAGACTAAATCAAGGCTTTCCCTTTAGCCTTTAGATTTTTGCATGCACCTCAAGACTGGTATTAGAAGATTTCATACCAATTTTTGTGTTGTCCCTTTGCAAATGACCATACTCATGGCACACTCAACATCAAAAAGGAAGAGCCTCGTAGTCAATTTGTTGGTTCCAGTTCATGTTTCCAAGCTTTATCTCTAGGGATTTAGGAAGAGGATTGTTTAGGTTGATCTCCACACAAATATGAGAAAAAAGTAGTGATCTCACTATCAAGGGATTGACGATAAGGGCCTAATAGCTTCCCTATGATTTCCCCAATAGATTGTAAGAAATCTAAATTCCAAAATTTCATTAGAAGTCTTAGAAGACGGATCTAGACAATAATTCTTAATGGCATCTCTTTCACAGGATCAAAACCTACTTGCCAAGGTTTAACAAACAAACCCGCCTAATTGTGGAAGTATGGGCCACCTTCAAGAATCATATTTTGGTCAGCCATGTGAGAAAAACAACAAATAAATAGCCATTTTTTTACAAAATAATCTCCATGTCCCCTTTGGGATTCCAATTATTCCTGACCCATTTTTCATGAAAAGGCATTAAGACTCTAAGACCCATAAACTTGCAAATAAATGCATGCTCAAATAGATACTAGACATCATCAGCAATAGACTTTAGATTTATGATTAACATAGGCCAATCCACACACTTATCCAAACATCCATTAGATTTTGGTCGGATACCTGAAGGTTGGATAGATTTGTATCCTTACGTTGCATACATTAGAAATCCCAATGCATTGGAATGATTAAAAGAATAGATGTTTTAAAGCCATTTAGTGCCTCTTCAAATGACATATTTGGAGGGTCCCTCAGACACCCAGGAGGTTCCATGTTGACCACCACAACCAAAGCATAGGAAGGAGGAACAAACAGTAAAACAACGCTACACCTCCTGATCTAGAATAAAGGCACATCAAAAAAAGGGTTGAAATGAAAAAACCCCAAACAAAGTTGTGAGAGAAGACATGTACGGAGCTGAAAAAGGAATCCAAGAACACTAAGGCTCAGCCTCCTGCATGCAAAGGCATACAAGAGCCTTGGCGGCTAACCTAGGCATGCCCTCTACTCCCGTGTGCAGCTTCTACAAACTAACAATGATTTTGAAAATAAAATGTGTGCCTTTCTATGTTGATATGATACATCCAAAATTGCTCCAACTCATTGCAAACACGGTGAAAATCACTCTACAAACTCCATCATAGAAGCTCTCAACACCGTTTCATCAATCCATTGTGATTATTTTCTATTTATTGTGTAGCAACTAATATAATCAATTTATTTAGTTATGAGTTTGTAGGGTCTATTTTGGAGGAGGTGTACCATACTATATAAATGTTATAGCTTTGAGAATACCCAATTGTAGCTTTTTAAAGAGGTCATTCAAGTTTATATTGATTGTACCTTTTTGTTGTGGTTAATTAAAAAATTATCATAAGAATTAGGTATTGTATTGGTTGTCATACTAGTTTGGATCCATTTCATATTATTTGTTGAGTTAATGCTAATAGGAGTTGTTGCATATCCTACAAAAAGGAATCACAACATAAAGGTTTCCATACAACTTATTTTGTGGGCATAACATCAACTAAGTGTTATTACCAATTTAATTCATAATCTTTTTGTATATTTGAACCTAATCTCAACTACCATATGTTATAGTTGGTGTTTGGAAATCCTATTGTGGATAGGGTTAAAATCTTAGGGAGCATGCGTGAATCAATAGTAGCAACCACAAAACTACCTAATTCAAGTAATAAGACCCTAGATCCAACAATGAAGCACAAATGAACATAGAAATTCAAATAAATGAAGCAATCCAACTTCAATCTCTATACCATAATTGAATCACCTCTATTGCTCTTCTCCATTTTTCTTTGCTTATTCATAGATTTGTAGTATGCAATATACTCAATGAGCTTGATGTTGACTTGATAGCTTGATCTCTTGATAGAAAAACTTCAAAGATTGTGGTTAGGGGACAAATGAAGAAGAGGGCTTGTTTTTATAGAAATCCCAATTCAAATGAAGGCTAAGATTAAGAGATGACAGATCATGATCAATGGACAAGGTTAATTGAGACAACAAGAGATAAGGATGGGGTTGAATGGACCAAAACTCAAGAAAGTGGTTGAGATTTAGGGCTTAGCTAAGAAGAAATTCAAATTAAATAATGATAATTATTTAATTTAAAGGAGGTAAAATGAATAATTAAATAATTATTTAATTATAAAAGAAAGGTGGAGTGTGAAAATATTAAATAATTATTTAATAGAGAGATGGAGAAAATGACAAATAATTAAATAATTATTTAATTAATGGAGAGAAAAGGCTAATGAATAATTAAAATAATTATTTAATTATAGAGGAAAATGGAATAAATAATTAAATAAATAATAATTTTTTTAATGATGGATAGAAAAAGGTAAATTAGTGACACAATTTAAATAAAATTGATATTTATTTAAATTAATCAAAGGAGAAAGGGGATAAAATAAATAAATTAAATAATTAAAAATTGTTTAATTAATGTAAGAAAATGACATTAGAGAATAATTAAATAATTAAAATTATTTAATTAGGAAAGGAGGAAGATGAATTAGTGATAAAATGTTGCTCGCAGACGCGAGAAATTTTTCAGTGTCTACATTTTGCCCCTCTTTGACATATCACGTTGTGTCAAAGAATAATCAAGAAAAAAATTCAGCCCAGGAGATGCCCCCTCGAGAAAATTGATAAATTTTCAAAAAGCTCCAAATTTTTTGACAAATTTACTGATAAGCAGATAGACTGATGAAATTTTTGTGCAGAAAGAAAGTGGATGAGGAACAAAATGGATAAATTGGGACTTGCTATCTCGAGATCAGGCTATTAAATGATCAAGCTCTTATTTGATTGCATAAATGTCCTTATAGAACTTACTATGGTAATGGACAACAAACACCAAGGTATGACATAGACCAAGATGTGGTGTGCTATCTATTGTGAAAAATAGACACGACAGACAAGGAGTGTCATGACATAGACTAGGAACCGTAGAACCTTAACAAAACATGTGACGAAGTGACCACAAAGCATGTTGATCCTAACACAAGAAAGCATTAGATTGAGCTTAATCCTACACAAGATGTCCTAATTATGCCAAATGGAAATTTGAACACATACAAGGAACCAAGTTACCCGAGTCATATCGCCAAGACAAACCACAAATAGAAATCAAAGAGAAAAAGGTAAAAAGATAAATTGATAAAAGATAAAACAAACTAGACCAACAAAGTCAACAACCATTTAGATAGTTTGCCGATGATTGTTTGTATGATCAAATTTTTGATAGTGATGGTGTTTGGTTTTAGGAATGGTACACCTCATATAAGGCCAATGATGAATTGAGCCTAGTTTCGGGGATGCAATAACCTGTATAAGACAGTCTGACAAAGTTTGGTTTTAGGAATGAAGCGTGTTGTATAAGACCAATGATAGATTGGATATGGTTTCAAAAATGCGACAACCTATATAAGACTATTTTATAATTTTGACCAGGATTGTTTGATTGTTTTGACAAGTTGATTGTTTAGGCAATTGATTTATTTGGACCGAAGGCTAGTTGGATAGTTTGCTTGTTGTTTCAATATTTTTGATAAGCTCGGTTCTCTCATTTGATTGTTGTTTGTGTCTGCTCAAAATTTCAACCTTACCAAGGGACTATTTTATTATGAGACTTGGATGATGACGGGTGAAGACCTTATTATGAAAAACCCTAAGGGACTGACCTAGTGCCTCAGGGGCTCATCAATGATGTCCTTGCCTATGTAAAGTGCATAGACAACATAGTTTGACTTGACTTTGACCATAACTATTTTATTATGACTGATGGATAAAGATTGAATCGACTCAACAAACCCTAAAGGATTGACCTAATGTCTTGGGGGCTCATTGATGATGGCCTTGCTGACGTAACATGCACAAACATAATAGTTTGACCGCTTGGACTGACACAAAATATGACTCTACTTTTGGAGTTTTTGACACTTTGATTTTTTTTGGATTTTGACATATTCTATTTTTTTTTTAATTTTGACATTTTCTTTTTTTTTAGATTTTGACATTTTTTGATACTGACCATGTCTAATATCCAATGTGAGACCATAGTCTAAGAATTTCCCCTAGTCAGGTATAGGAACAACTTATTATGGATGCGCAAATGGACGAAAGTTTATTATGGATGGAGATGAAAGGTGAAAAGACCTAAAATGTCAACAATTCTCAAGCCATGAGAAAGATGACTAAGCTTTATTATGGGTGAATGATATGCATGAAGGATGGATGAAAATGAAAATCCAGGTAGAATGATGGTAGATGATGGAGCAAAGACTGACTACACATGATGCTTGTTTGCCAGGTTTTCACCATGGTACTTGCCCAAAGTGCCACCGAACTAGTTTTCACTATTGGACGAATTATTTCTCTTTACTATTTTTTATTTTTATTTTATTTTTTTCCCTTTTTTTGTATTTTTAACTTTTGGATGGGATTCTCTGAAAGCTATGCATAGTACTTGTGAAGGTGCATGTTGTTGATAGGCTCTGGTAATGGTTAACCTTTAGGAGTAGAAAGCTGATAAGCGCCAGATCCATATGTTGTTGTTATGATAGAAGGACCAAACCAATTAGGTGCATATCTGGATGACCATGCTGGATGAAGGGATATGATTTGAATAAAGATTGTGAATGATGTATACAAAGGGTGATTGTTGCAGATTAAGGGAGCTAGGGTATGATTCCTAATGTGCACACTACATGGGTCGTCAGGCTTCACATTAAAAGGAGTTTGGGAAACTAGTGAGTTATAGTACATGAATAGGTCATTATCAAAGGTCCATCGAAGAACATCACCAAGGGAGATTGAGTGATATTATGGGTGTATGGATATGGGTGGATTTGGTAGAGTGTATGGATTGGGTGAAGATGATAAAGATGGAGAATTTGGAACCACAAGCTCACCTTTTGATATTTTTCTTTGATAAATGGCCCTAGCTATTTTGGAAAAGGAGGCATAATTGGAGATCCACTTTTGCTCGCTTTCATTCTTGACTTTTATTTTCATCTTTGATTTGTCCAATGGTTTTTTATTTTGACTAAAGGGATTTTCTTGATCTTTCTTTCTTTGTGTGATTTCTTTTGATTTTGGATCTCCACTTGAAGAAGGTGTTTTCACTCTTGCTTCTTGAACTATATCCTCATTATTTTCTTGAGGTGATGCTTTTGGATCCACGTCTATGGGTGGATGAGTGTGGATGAAATGGATGAGTCAAATGAAGTGGATGAGATGGATGAGTTAGATGATATGGTAGGAATATGTGGTTCATAAGGAAGGTTGGTAATGCAGTCAATGGATTCTTTGTGACTATCCTTTTCGGTATTATTAACATCAAAGGAGGCTTGCACATCCTTAACGAGTTGGTGAGAAGGCTTAGTAGAGGCAGTGGTAGGAGATGCATACCCTAACTCAAGATGGTTGAAATTGAAGGGTGATAGCTCAAAATATGGAGTGGAAGGAAAAGGATCATGATATGGAGAGGGATGATATTGGATGTCCTCAATAGGATCATGATAAAAAACTGGATTATCACACATATCATTATCAAACATGGGATTATCATGGACATGAAAGGATTGGGATGGAGTGGACAAGGTAAGGAATGAAGGATCTTCAGGATTGAAATTTTTTTCTATCTCGAATGGTCATCTATTTTCATACTCTCACAAATATCTAGAACTAACTTAACATTGTCCTTAGGGGTGTGGATCTTCTTAGCAACATCAACATCTTCACTTGAAATATTAGGTGATGCAGATAGGTTCGCAATACAAAATGAATTTTCAATATGATACTCTCCAAGTCTTAAGTCCTGAATCTGGATTTTACCTTCAGGGAGGGGAATGAATGGAGTGGATGATTTGACTAGTGAAGATGGATCACTGTAATGTGATGAGGTGAAGGATGAAGCTTCTTGATTGATAGGCACTTGATGTTTAGTGGTCCCTTTCATACTACAACAATATTGGAAGGGGTCGAGATCACCAAGTATGGTGATTTTGATGCCATTGTGAGGAAATTTTAGGAATTAATGGTATGTGGAGGGCATGGCTCACATAGCGTGAATCCATAGGCAGCCAAGGAGAAGGTTATATGGTAAATACAGATCCAAGACTTAGAATATTATGTTTTTTATAGCATGCCCAAATCTTATCGGAAGTGTGATTACACCCCTAGATGAATGCTTAGCATCGTCATAAGCCTTGATAATGATTTTCTTAGATTTGTTTATACAAGCTTTTGAGAACGGGCCAATGTTGTGACTAGTTTTAAAGTGCATATATTCAGACTTGCTCCACCGTCTACTAATACTCATTTGATTTTATGTTTATTAATGTATACCTCAAGGTGTAGTGGGTCATTATGGTTTGGCTTATGTGCAAAAATATCTTGCTCATAAAATATGGCATTATGGGTTCTAGCTAAGTATCCTACCATGGCCTAGAATTGATTGACATTTAGGTCATTGGGAACAGATGTTTCTTGCAAGGCTTTATCCAGAATAGCTCTATTCTCATGTGATATGTGAAGTAGCTCAAGAATGGATATATGCGCAAGAGTTTTCCATAGATGATCCAAGAGGATATACTGACTCTTTGGTTGCAGGTCAGAAGTGGCCCCTTGCAAGGTCACTTTGGCTTTATGGGTGGTAAGAACATATTTTGAACTCTTATTGTTAATGGTAATGATAGCAACATGATTATCAAAGGCTTGAATGTGAATAAAAGTATAGTCATATGCAATATTGGTATAATTGGCATTGTTGTTGGTATTATTCCCTAAACTGGAGACTTTTTCTTTTCCATGGTCTGGTAGGGGAATCTTGAATATAGCATGATCAACATTTGTATTTCCCTATGTATTGTCCACTATTACGTCACCTTTTTCAATGACATCTTGTATAAGATTCTTAAGTGTCCAACATGTTTTTTGGCCTTTGCTACAATGGTAGTCACAAAATTCGTTGTCATTCCACCAATTTAGTTTGATCAGTGTTGGTTCGTATGCCTTAATATCTGGAAGTTGAATGATGTTGGATTGTAAAAATTACTTTAGGATCAACTCAATAGGTTTCCCTAAGGGTGTGTATGTTTGTTTAGTGTGTGTGTGTCCTCTACGTTGTTGGTTGTTTTGAACCACGTTTGTCATTTGATCATGACTTGATGTTGAATTGGTTTTCACAAAAGGACCTTTAAGATGGATGGTGGGTTGAACTTGGTTAACCACTTTAGCATCGACAACCCCATCATTGGTGACATTTTTGTTTTTAGACCAAAAATTTCCTTTTTAATTGGGTGTGTTTTGGTTTTCCTTGAAATTTTTGACTAGTCCTTTTGCAACAAGAGCTTTCTCAATAGAAACCCCATTTTCAATGAAATCCTTAAAAGTGTTGCAATAATGGATTTGAAGTTGATGCATTAGTTATGTATGGAGCTTTTCCAAAAAGATAGGGACCAACTATTTTTCCGGTATGTGACAAGGGCGTTTGCTAGACATACTTCACCATCTTTGATAAAATGATGTAAGTGACTCTCCTTCTTTTTGTTTAGTTGTGCATAGTTTCAGTAGAGTCATGTCACTTTCAATATTGTAGGCAAAGTGTGAGATAAACTTGTTAGCTAATTCATTCCATGTTTGAATCCCAAGAGGAAGGTGTGTGAACTATTCTAGAGCCTGCCTGGAAAGGTTACGTGGAAATAATCTCATCAAGTATGTAGGCTCAAAATCTATGTCCATACATGCCATGTTAAATTCTCTCATGTGTTCTATCGATCTCCTTTCCCTTTATATTTGTTGAAATTTGGAACATTGAAGTGTGGTCAGAAAGGTGGCATGTATATGCTTTTGTCAAAGGGATACAAACATAGTTCCTCCATTGATTACATTTTCTTTGTTGTGCCCAATTGCATGTTATCCATTTGTTGTTGCATCACAATTTCCATGGATGGTGAACCTTGTATGTTTGGTTGACCTCGCATGTGAGGATTAGTGTTGGTATGGAGCATGTTGTATGAAGAATTTTGGTTGGTTGTATATGTCAAGTGTGGATTGGTGTTGTATTGCAAAGGATTCTGATTGCCTTGTTAGAATGTGGTATTGGTATTGGTGTACGTTTGATGTTGTGGGATGAAATTGGTATTGAGGTTGTGGTATGAAATTGGTATTTGGGGTGATATTTTGATGTGGTGGACCATGGTTGGTGCCTTCGAATTGGGGTGATGGACCTTGGTTTGTGTTTTGGAATTGTGGTAATGGACCTTGGTTAGTGTTTTGGAATTGTGGTAATGGACCTTGGTTGGTGTTTTGGAATTGTGGTAAAGGACCTTGGTTGGTGTTTTTGGTTTGCACTTTTGGTGAGGCAATATGAATCCTTCTTGTCTTATTTGGTGGGTTTTAGTTTGTGTTGGTTGATGGTGCAATGCTCATGCCAAATGGATATGAAAAAGTCATACCCATGATAGCACCAAACGTGGTGGTTGGTCCTTGGGATGTTGTAAATGTGGGATTTGGTCCTTGTGATGTTGAAAATGTTCTTTTGGTCCCAACATTTGGAGGAGGGGGGGTGTGTGTAATTGTCACATTATGTGTTGTTCCCCCTTGAGGAAAACTTGTGGACATTTGTTGTGGGGATGGTTGACCTTGTGAAAATATGATTTGACCAAGACCTTGTGTTTGTGTTTTTGATGTTCCATCTACAATTGTGGAAGTGTCAAAATAAAAGGGGAGCTTGGAACCTATTTGTGCAAGTGCAAAGAAGTACTTATTAGGATCTGTGTTAATTAGCTCCTCTACAATTCAAACTATCCTAGCATCTTGGGAGGCCGCTTCAATTTCTTCAAATGTTAGGTGTCGATTAAACTCATTCAATGTAAGGTTGGAAAATGGGTTTGGTGTTTCATCTTGTGTGTTTTGAGATGTGTTTGATGTTGAACCAAAGTTCATGTTTCTAGTTGGATTGAAAAAGGGATCATATGAGGAATCCATGTTTCTTCATTTCCTTTACAATCTACTCAAGACCATATAAGACTTGTGACCTTTAGATGTTGAGACTTTAGGTATGTATGCAACTAAGATGAAGATGCAAACTAAAGATGAGAATGAAATATGGTAATGAAACTATACTTTGTTTTTGGATTTTTGGACTATAAGGATGACAATGCAAAGTATGACCAAGTTTGTGATATGCAAAAGTGATAATGAAGCTATGACTATGCTTAGGATGCAAATTGCTAGTGGGACTATGCCTATGAATATGATTGGGATGGATATGCCACCTTGAACCCTAGAGGAGGATGTTAAGAAAATTATGGTGAACCAAAGTGACAACTCTAAATGTCAAGACCTCAAATAGATAGGCCAAGATGATGATAATGATGATGATTTAACAAAAGGTGACCCTATACTAGACTCATGAGTTATAGGCCTAGACCAAGATAGGATGGATGAAAGGTAATGATAAGATCAAGACACATAAAGATGATACTAATGATCTTCCCAATAGAATGACAAACCTCCTAATCTTAAGACTCAAGGATGATGGTAAAATGAAGCTAGAATATAATGGATGCAATCTAGGACTATGCAAGGTGACCTGGGATGAATAATGAGATGTTATGGATGGACTAATTGAACCTAACAAGTATTTGGTCTAAATGTAAAATAGCAATCTGTAAGGACACTAGAAGTTGTAATTTGATGTTTTCTATGTCTTTTTGTTTGATGATTGTTGTGGCAAGAAAAAACTGCAAACAAGAAGACACAATGGATGTTGTGTGATTATCCAAATTTTTACGCGAATAGTGTATAATCATAGGCCAAATTCAGCCCAATTTCCATTGGACTTATCACAAATCGAAAACATTCCAAAAACTTCCTAATCCTAAGGTCAAGACCAATGTCAGCAATCTCAGGCCCATAGCTTGGAATCTCCTTCAACTCAAATCTAGGAACACCTAAATGGGTGTGTACACTCTTGTCTTTGTGAGAGAGGATAGGTAGAGGCCTCTAGAATTAGAAGGATGATCCAATCACCCTCTCTTTGGAAAGCTACACATAGCTTATGCTAAATTGAGGATTTTTTCTCATCTCCAGGGAGCCATATGGTGAGTAACTTTAGGGTGCGATCCACATCCCTTATATTGAGAATGACACCAACAACTCAATCAATAGGGTGGACCTCTAAAATAAGGTTTATAGTCATTGCTCAGGGACTTAACACCTTGCTAGCACCCAACAATCCACTTAAGGCTTTAACCAACCCTACTTGGGTACTCAAAATACCTCACATGAAAGTGGGTAACTTCCCTTTTTAGATTGGCACTATCGACAAGGTACTCGCCAATTAGACCTTGGCTTTTGCCTTAATATTTTATATAGCGGCCCGAGGGAAAAACCACTTTGGGTTGTTCCCCTTGGAGTGATCAATTCTCCAAAGGTAGGCCCTTCTACAAAAATAAAAATAATATGTGTAGTGATTTCTCTTACACCCAAGATCCACAAAGGTGAGGGGAGAGGATACATTCACCAACACCTTGGGGTTCTACAACATAAAGTGTGCAAGTGCACAAGACAATTTAAATAAGGGTTATTTTTAATGCACCAAATGGAAATGTGAGCTAATCTAAGAAAGTACAAACACTCAACTAGATACCCCTGCAAAAACCACAAATTAGTAGCTGTAAAATTTAACACCCCTTTTAAAAAATATATATATATTTTTTTTGAAATTTTGACTCCAAAAATTAAAATGCAAAGAAGACACCCTTGCAAAAATTCTGAGATCTTTCTAAAAAATGTAAATTTTTTTTGAAAAATCTCTTCATTTTATCCCTAGAGAGCATATTTATTGAAAAACCCTAATTTTTAAAGATATGATTTTTCACGAATTATTTTTCATCAAAATTAAAAACATAAAGAATAACCCCCATTATAATTCTAAGAGATTTCTAGAAATATAAGAAAATGTGAAAATTTCATTGATTTTCTCCCAAAGTTAATTTTTCATGAAAAATCATAAAAAAATTATAAATCGCTCAAAATAGATCCAAAAAATCTGAGTTTTTGACTGAAAGCTCCTAATACCATCCCAAACCTACAAAAAAAAATTGTGAAAAAAAATAACAACCGTTTGTGAGATATGATCAAATATTTCTAAAACCCTAATTTTCAAAGATCTAATTAAATTTGATAATTATTTTTTATCAAAATTAAAAAAACAAAGATAATTTTATGGGATTCCCTCAAGTAATGCTTTTGAAGATGACATGAAGCTGAAGCGCGCACAGGAGTTTGTATGCAGGTCCACGGCCTGCATGTGATGCTGTTGTGTTGCATGCCTTTGTCCAAGCCTCATTGCATGTGTTTTGGTCATTGTGCGTTGTGGGGTGGGTTTTAATCGGGTGTTGGGGAGTCTCTTTTATTGTTGTGAGTTCTTTCTTTCTTTGTTCTGGGTTGGGGTTTGGGTTTTGGGTAAGGTGCTCGGGGTTGGGTTTTCTTTATGGTTTCGGGGGCTTTTCTTGTAGGTTCTACTTTTTTGTCTATTTTTTATGCAGTTATGGAGGTTGATTTAGCCCCGTATAGTCAAGCTATGGATGCCAATATCAAGCATAATGCATCAAATGGTGCAGGATCTTCACATGGTGATTTGTCTCGGATATCGAAAGTGAATGGGTGCCTTACCAGGAGTGAGACCTGCCTAGTTTTGGTTATCCAACCAGAATATATTGTTGAAGACGTTGCTTACTGGAAAAATCGTGTCCTAATTTGTAAGTTCATGGGAATCAGAGTTTCTCTCCCATTTCTTGAATCTTGGGCTCGACATACCTAGAATCCAGAGGGAGATATGGAGATTTTGCAAGTAGCAAATGGGTATTTCATGGTTGTCTTCTCATGCATTGTTTATCATCATAAGGCTTTTGAAGGAGGTCCTTACTTTTACAATCATGTGGGACTTTTCTTGAAACCTTGACACACTAATTTTAATCCAACTGAAGAGATTCCGTCATGGGTTCTAGTGTGGGTTAGAATTCCTTGGCTTCCAGTTGAATACTAGAGGAATGAAATTTTGCACAGTATTGCACTCTTTCTTGGTAAACTGATGGGGCCTTCACAAAAAACTTTAGAATAGAGTGCTCTCTCTTTGGCTCATATCTGTGTGGAGATTGATCTAAACAACCCGCTTCCTAATTTGATGGAAATTAAAGTTGGGCCTATGTCATGGATTCAATAGTTTGGCTACTAAACTCTACCTTTTCATTGTGGGATTTGCCACAAATATGGTCACTTGCAGCGAAAGTGTCCTAAACTCAAAGCATCTGGCTCTTCTTCTGTTGGGGTTTCTGCTAGGATGCCTCCTCACTCTGACCCTCCAAAGGATAAAGGTAAAGCCCCTATGCTAGAAGGGGAAATGGATAAGGAGGGTTTTGGTCTAGTAAAACATTGCAATAAGGGTAAAGGCAAGAAAAGAACCCTTAAGTACAAGAAGGAGGATGTAAGCTTTAACCATTTTGAGGCCCTAAAAGACTTGGACCAACAAGATTTGATCTTGAATAAGGATGTTTCTATTGATAATATCTGTGAGATGGAGTAGATGGTTGTTGATAAGGATGGGTGTGACAATCAGAGTGTGGAGTCAGAGGCTTTGGTTCCTCATGGTAATGCTTTGGAATTTTCTATTATACTTGACATCCCCGAAGGGCTAGAGGAGTCTATTCCCTCTAATGATTGTTTGGATTCACAACCTTTGGGTATAGTTCAAGATTCGGGTAAGTGCCTTCAGGGTTTTTCTTCTTTGGGTCTTCATCATAAAAGATTTATGAAGGGGATCTCAGGGAAGCCTTCCAAGGCTGGGAGGAAGAAAGATCAAGACAAGATTAAGGCTATGGGTGAGAATTTGGTGGATTTGGGCTTTGTTAAACCCCTTGACTCCCATTTTTATAAACCCCATAAATGATCTCTCTTGGAATGTAAGGGGTTTGAACAAAATCCCTTGACAAAAGGTTGTTCGAGATTTGATTAAGGCCCATTTTCCTGATGTTGTTTTTGTTTAAGAGTCTAAGTTGTCTATAGAGGGTATGGACATGATTTCTTCCAAGCTTTGGTGGCATGGTCAATGTCAGTACATTGGTGCTCAAGGCAGTGTTGGTGGGATTATTTACTTCTAGGACAAGCAAAAGATCTTCCCTTTGTGGTGGATTGTGAGTAGATCTTCTATATCCATGGCTACTTCAAGCTTTGTTTCTTGAGAGATCCTGCTATTTTCTAATGTTTATGCTCCTTATGATTTTCCTGGTGTTGATGCCAAAAAAAGAAAAAGTAACAACCTTATTGGAAACTTAGTTAATGGGGGGACCAATTGCACTAAATTGAGTGACCTCCAGGTTTTTAAAGAAGCTGACTTCTTTTGTATTTGGGGTTTTGAGATGGGAAAATGAAGCAAATATAAAAAATAAAGATCTAACTAAGGCAATGCGCCAATATTTTAGATGTAAGGCACAATAAATCTATCTTTTGGATGTGATTTAAGGGCCCATTTAGCAATCTGCTATGTCCTAGAATAATAGAAATCAAAGATGAAAACCTGAATAATTTATCCAATAACATAAAATAATTCCCATATACATTTACTGAAAAGAAGAGTCAAAAGACATGGTCTAAATCAACAAGCTTATATTGAAATCATAGAAGTTCTACAAATAAACAACTCAATACAATAATGGCACAATATAATGTTTTATCAAATAGCTTAAGAAACCAGAAAGGCCAAACAATGGAATAATTTGTGAGTCTCATACAATAATCTAAAACAGTACAAAAAGGCTTGATATCTTTCCCCAATTTTTTTGTGTCTTTCGAACTCATTTTCGGAAGGAAGAAGCAATATATATAGATAAAAATCCCATCGCTTGGCGGGCTAATAATAGAAAAGATTTTGAATCACGAACAATGATGCCTGCAACAATGATCTCCCATGGCCGTTGCAACAGAAAATATTTTGAGCATGTAGCGTGGTTGTTTGTGAACTAGATGCATCCCCTACGAATGATGGTAGTTGTCCCAACAAAACATAGTGCCGACATGTGTCACCTACCCACAGAGGCAGTTAGGACACGTGGGAATATGGTGGGGCACATCCCTCGCTCTTTCCTTCTTCTCGATGAAGGCCCCGCAGAGGATACGTGTGGCGATAGGTCGAGGCCTGTTTGTTGATTCCTCCTCCTTGCGATGAAAATCTCCCACGGTGAAGACATGTGGAGGTAGTTTCTACCACAAGTGCTAATTGTGGGGTCCGCCAAAAAGGTTGGTGGATGCTACGTGGCACACGGACGGGGCCCGATAAGGAAACGATGGGAAGCGACTCTCAAATGCCCGTGCTGCTGACACGTGGAAACATGACGGGGGCCAGTTGGAGAGCAAAGGAAGGAATTCTTATGAGGAGTGCCAAGTGGACACGTGGCAGTAGCGGACAAATATTTTTAAAAGGGGGTTAGGAAAATATGGAGTGTGGTTCAGACTTAGAAAATAAGAATAACCTGAAGGGAGCTTGAGGAAATTTATATCCATAGCTTTTGGCGACTATCAAGGGCATTTCGCCTACGAAACAAGGAACCCAAATATTTTTGGTTTGTAGACCAGAGCCTTATTCATTGGGTGACACAATCAGAGCTTGGAGAGAGTGGTATGCAAAGGTAGCTAGTTGGCCTCAGATGGCGTCGATATGTCGCATAGATTCTCTTGCGCTCTGTGTAGATCAATCATTTCTTTGTATGGAAGCATCATGGATAGACCGGCCCTGGACTCGAGTTGGAAAAGTAGTTGCGCTATCAAAGGAGTGATGCCCTCAATATCCTCTACAGTAGCGGGCTAACTGAAGCTTTGAAAAGCGGATGAGTCCTGCTGCTTCTCTTCAATATTTTCCACAATATGCTCCACTATGGCCACTAAGTCATCAAAAAGAAATGGGGAGGGCAGACCCATCTAAGTTAGCTGGGAGAACCTCACTCGCATATTGTTCATAGTTTGGCCCAATGTGGCAGCACACTTGCTAGCATGGAGGATGGCCGCATGGCAGTTGATGAGCTCATTTTCTATTTTGGCAGTGACTTTCCGGTCCCCAATCCCTGCACTCGCTAAGTCCTCATCCGACACTGTGTATAGCTTATCCAACAATTTATCTACCTTAAGAACATTTTTTGTGATAAATTGTGGGAACTGCTCAATCGTTCCATGAACTTCCCTGCCTAAACTTGTTGCCTCCACCATAAATTGGAGCATCGGTTGAAGAGTCAAGCAGAAGGCCTTGACCTTTTTCCAGTATGAAACTGAAGGGCTACTTGAAGGAGGTCCGACTAGGTAGCAGGGGGTTGGGGAAGATTCTTCAAAGAGCTGATCTCTGCATCCCTTAGACCAACATCCTATGTCAATTCCACAATCTTTTTGTTTGCGGCAGAAAGTTGTCCCTGCAGGTTCCTCAATTCGGCAAGCCAGTTTTCTTCGGCTTAGTTTTTGTTTGTTGATTCCCTTTCGAGGGAAGACTTCATCTCCTAGACTTCATTCTCCAATTGAGCCTACCGGTCCTGGAAATATGCATCCTTCTGTTGCATTTTTGCCTCCGCTTATTGTGACAAGCATGCAATTTCTGCATCCCTCGCCTTATCCTTTTCCAGTAGGACCTTGGTGCAGGAACACCTAGGAGGCATTTGGAAACACTAGGCAATTTTGGAAGCCTAGGAAGAAATTTTGAGTTTTAATGCTTCAAGGTCATGTTGACCATTTAATTTTGAATTAGTTGTGTTAGTAGATGTTAGAATATGTTAGAAGGAATGTGGTTTTGTAGTTCAGGATAGATTGGATGAATTCCTCAATTTGTTTTCACTAGGAATCACTAGATTTTGGGAAATAAAGCCAAACTGTTGCAATTATGCAATTTTGGCCTAATTGGGTGGTTATGTCCGACCAAGGGAAGATGTAACCACCTAGGAACCTTTAAAAGAAGATCCTCGAACTGGATTTAGGGTTGGACAAGCATTGTATCAGTTTGTGTTTACTGTTCATATGGAAGAGCATTGAGTTTGTTGCAATTTTCTGGTTTTAGTGCTTATTTGTGTGTTAATGGAGTATTTTAGGCTTTGACCAGTGTGTGAATGTGTGGCATCTATCTTACAAGCTTTGTGTGGTCATTGGTGGTGTTGTTTCATCGTTGCATAGTATTGTTCTTAGTAGGTTTTGTTTTCTTTATTTGCTGATCAGCTTGGTAGACTGTTATTCATGGAGTCTTAGACCTTTGTTTTCCACTATACCAGGTGTATAGCTCATGGGAAATGAGGCTAAGCTCCATGCTTGTATATAGGATAGTGTTAGGAGATTGTAGGTAGCATGGATACATGGTGAAAGACCTTCCCTAGGCGAGCTTGACAGTGCCCGGTTGGGGAAGACAGTCAAAAACCAAGCCCTAACGTTGCAGGGGTATCAATTCATTTGCAACCCAAGTTGTGTAGTGGATGCAGGGGTCTTGGAAAAGGTCTGGCAGGAAGCAATAGTCTTCGCCAAATCATTTGGTGGTTGAAGGAGGCAGACAGATCACCGACTGTCCAAGAAAAGGCCTAAAAAGCCCTAATTCCCACAAAAATAGGGTTGAGCCTGTGTACGGCCTGTGAAGGCCCAAAACCCCAAAATTCCTTGAGAGGTTGGCAATTGAACTAGGGTCTCAAAAATAATTTTGTGATGAACCTCAGTAGGATTGGAGTTATAGCCTAATTTCTCGGGCTAAGAGGCCTAATTGGGGCTCAAGGGCTACTAGCCCTTCTTAAACCCTAGACTAGGGTTTGAGGGAAGCAATGGAGATTTGAAGGATTGTGACTGATCAAGAACCATGGAGGGATGGTTTTGAAGCTATAGAAGACACCACATGCCCCTGCAACAAGTTGGTAAGGTTTGGAGAGTTAGTTGGCCTTTAGGAAGATTAAGGGCCAAGGAGAGAATAGAGGAGTAAGCACCAAGATTGACTTGGTTAGGTGTATGCAGATGATAGTAGGGTTGGCCAGGAGAACCAGGGGTGCCTAACAAGCTTTAGGACCTATAGGTTAAGAAGGTGGAGAGTAACACCAAAGGGGTTTTCCTAGGAGTGACCCAGGGCATGGGACAGTGATTGTCTCAGCCAACCCTATCCTATCAGACCTCAACTCTTTCCTTGACAGTTTTGAGCTCTTCCTCTCTCTTTTTTAGCTGGCGATCGGACTTGAGGAAGTCGATGGTCACTACTCGTTATGTCTCCTCCATGAGCTCAACCTTGTCTTGCAGTCAGGCTATGTTCAGATCAAGCCCCATAGCATAGAGGTTGTAATCATTGGGCTTCATCTCTCCCTATGGTTTGATGATGGCTGGATACATGGCTATAAAATGCAACGATTACTAAGCCTCATTGAAGATAGTATGCACCTTTGGTTTGACTGTCCTTTTAGCATACTTGGCCTTTTGCTTCTGAATCTTGATGGCCCGTGCTTGTTTTTTTATCACCCTTTGAAAAAAATTGTGCTAGTGACCTAACGAGCTCGCCTGTGAAGGGTGCACTGGGAGGAAGGGTGAAAGGGAATGAGAGGGTAATGGTTTCAGGTGATTTATTCCTCATAAGAGAGATCATTTCTGAGGAAAATGGAGGAATATGACAAATCCTAGTCTGTGAACTAGCGAGAGGGCTCATGGGAAGCGGTGGCGGTAGTGGAGTCATGGCAGATTCCATCTGTTGGGTGGACTGGGTTGGGGCTGATACAGTAGTAGCAAGAGGGGTATCAATGGCGGTCGCAGAGGAAAAAGGTGAAGCGATAGTGGATGTAGACTGGGCTAAGGTGAAAGGTGGAAAGGTCCGTGGAGGAGTCAAGGCAAATAGTCTCACCTGGGAGAACCCTCCTGCGACCATTGCGACAGAAGTGGGAAAAGAAGGATTGAAACTTGAAGTGAGGGGCACCATGGACACAACAGGAGGAACTAAAAATTGTGAAGCAAGAGAAGAGGGAGCGAAAGTTACTGTTATCACCTAGAATCACACCCTGTGCAAAGTTTACAAAAAACTGAGCATTCTAGAGCAACATGGGATCATCTCAAGGTTGTGGGTCACCTATAACTGAAATGAACCTTCGGAGAAGGCCGGCTTCCTTTGGTGTCACCTAACACTACTAATTTTTTGAAGGAAAAGGGAGAGAGATAATATGTAAAAATGAAAACTAAACTCTAAGGTGATGCACCGAAATGACAGGAACAATGAGATACTCAAGCTACACCTGAATACTGGTGACAGCCATGGGACTGCACAACAAGATCCTGTAGATCACACGTTCAAATAGGTTTGACATGCCCATGAGCTTCAAGAAGGAAAGGTAGATTTTCACAAAATAGAAGATCATGTGCAAGATTGAGTAAACACAGTTAGAAACCTACATGATACTACTTCTGCAAAGAAAGGCATGACATGAAACAAAAGCTATAAGGAAAGAGAAAATTTCACTAAGTAGCTCACTGAATCAAAAAGAATGCACAATACTTCACAAGAATCAAAAGGCAAAAAATGGACCATCAATGGTAACCAAGGAAAATTTTGTATATTATGTTCCAAGTTGAATTACAGAAGCCTGCTAGTCTGAGAGAGGACTACAAAAGGGTCACAGACCTCAGAAGAGCATACATCTGAACTGCTTACAAAAAGGCATAAAATGCCTTATATACAGAAAAGATCTCGGCCCCTTAGGGCTTACAAAAATATCGGGCTCAGAAAAGATCTCCCATAGATCTTTTGATCGAATTTAATGTTGCATCCCTGCGTGTCCCTATTGTTGGTGTCGGTGAAGAAACATTCTCGAAGAAGTCCTCTGATCTTTCTGCAACCACCGCATTCATTCCTCTGTCCTCGTGTCTTCACGAAGCTCCTCGGCTGAATGCCTTGAATGCTACTAAGTTCATCGTGATTCGGGTTGCATTCCTCTTGTGTTGGCATTCTACGCTCTGACCAGACTGCCACGGTTCATCTCAGCTCCTCATGGTTGGTCAAACATTTCCCATGCAGGCTCAGCAGGCAGTCAAAGCCCTTTTTGAAAAGAATTGCATCTCGGTGAGACACTAAAAGTGTCTCACCGATGCAATTTTGTTCCTTGCAACTTATCGGCATATCATGGCGCTATCGCTGAGAGCCTTTATTGAGCTTTAGATCTAATACCGACGTTTCCTTTGTGGTCGCCAAGACAAGCGCTCATCGGTAAGTCATCACACTGAATTTACAACCTCCTCTCGAAGTCTCAGCGAATTTGATATTACAAACTATATCGGCAAGAGTCTGCCGATGTCACCCCGATGCATTTTGGTCTACCGAGCCCTTCATACTTTCAGCGAGACGTTTTGACTTCGCCTAGATCTCACACCGAGGTCTTTCCCTCTTGGCAAGCTTTTTTCTGCTTTGCTGAGACCCACGCTGAACCCCTGCATTCTTTCTGAGCTCTTCTCATCTTTTTGAAAGACTGGCACTGATTCGGCAGGACTTATGTCGAGCCTTGAAACTTTTGGTGAGCCCATCCTGGTATCGGCAAGACTCTTGCCGAAGACAATCATATTGAGGCCCCCTCCATTCAGTCGGCAAGACCATATGTCTTCGCTAAGACCTCTTAGTGAGCTCCTTTACCTACCTCAAAGTGTCCAGTCGGTGTGACCCTCATCCTTCGGCAAGACACCTTGCCGAAGGCAAAAACCTTTGCCGAGCCTCGCTTGTCGCTATAGCACCCCCGGGTTTTCGAGACCTCTTATAGAATTCCCCTTTTGCTGGGACTTTGGCCTGTCAGCCAGACTTCATACCGAGTGCCTCCAGTCATAGCGATACCTGTTTCAGTCGCCGAGACACATGCCTTATCTTGCCGACGAGTCCATCTGTTTTCCATCGCCGTGACATTCCACTGTTGGCAAGACATCATACCGAATGCATCCTGTTATCCCGAAAGACCTCAACCACTCTCGGGTCGCTGAGACATAATGCATCTCCCACCGATGAGACTACCTATCCCAAGTATGTCATTGTAGCTTCCATCTGTCGGGGAGACCTCACATAGACTGCATTTGCTATACCGAAAGCTTAATGCATTTTGAGTCGTCGTGACAAGGCGATTGTTATGCCGACAAGGATCCTTCACGGTCACCGAGACAATAGAAACATCTTGCCAAGACCCCTCGTCGGGCCCTTTTGCCTCTTGCCGAGATCTGATTTTGTTTCGGGGAGACCCCTTTAAATCGTCAAGACATCTCAGCGAAAGCCTCAAGTCTTCTCGAAGACCGCGGTCGCCGTGAGTCTCGTTGAATGACGATTGAGCAACCTATCGGCCAAAGGGATCCACGCGGTAAGAGGTCATACCGAACCCATCCAGTTATAGCGATAGGCTCCATAGTGATGCATTCGGCCAGACAAAGACTAGGTCATAGCGACCTGTTCAAAACAGAGAGTATCAAAGCTGTTAGTCGGCTAGACAGTAGGAGGGTCTTGCCGACTTTCTCCTTAAAGGAAAAATATGTCAAATTGACTAAGGAATTATTTTCAACTGAGCTCCCCTGTGAAATTTCATCAGATGCCTGACCTATCCCCCTGTCTGAATGCTCCATTTGGCCTTCTCGAACCTTTGTCACATGATTATCCTACCTGATTGAGCCCGTGGGTGAGAATTGGGTAACATTTCTGGCGACCTTTGCTGGATGTTTGCCTGCTAAACATGAAGACTAGTAGCATAGGCCTATCCATTGGGCATGGAGTCATTAGGACAACCGAGAAAAGATCAAGAGTAGCTTGGTACATGGCTGTAACTCATCCTGAGGCTCACCAGAACACTTGGAAACTTATTGAAAACAAGAAATTACAGAAGGGAAACTATTTAACTGTGCTGGAAACAACACTTAGGGAATATAATCTGCATTTAAACCTACCCTACACTAACCAATAATAACTTGTTCAAACAAACCCATTAATAGGATGGTTGAAATAGCTGCCTTTTCTTCTCAATATGCAATGGCTCTCAAGCTTAATGGCAGTTGAATAGAGATGGTATACTGAAAAATGTTTAAAATTACAATGCACTGCCGCATGAAAGAGGGTAACAAGTTCACTTACCTCCTTAGACTGATCATATGCATTTGTATTCAAAGGAGGATAAGTAAATTGAACACACTCTTTGTGAACTGCAAGTACATCCTTTATGCCACTTTCAGCTGTGGCTCCATGTGTGAATGCTTGATTAACCATTGGCACTTTATGGAACTCCATCTGGGATAAATCCCTGATCGAACAACCCCTTGTAAAGACAAAAATTGAGCTCTCCTTATTGGTTTCTTGCTCATGCACTGCTGCTTTATAGCCTAGGCTAGAAAAGTCTAATCCATGTGACTGACTTTGTGAGAAAAAAAAGCTTCCTCAGTAAGCTCAAGTTGTTCATGATTAGCTTCATCAAGAGGCAATAGTTTAGCACCCAAATTAGTACAAAAAGCTTCTAAATCGTTCCAAAACATATCCTCTTCAATGTCTTCTTTACTCCTCTGAATAGTGCTACTTAAACCTCCTTGCTTTGGAGTAAAGACTTCAAACTCACCTTCACCTTTATGCAACAACAAATCAGAATTACCTTCATCAACCTCATGTTGGTCCAATTCTTCATCCTTGTCAATGGAGCAAGGCAGATCATCAAATGAGAAGATCAACTCTGCCTTTTGATCCTCAGCTATATCCATGATAGCAAGCTGCTCAACCTGATTCTCCTCACCCTCCTTCGCTTTGTCTTCCTGTTGCTCAATCACTTGCTGCTGCAATTGAGAACACCTTATAGCTAGATGCAAAGGATTAGCATTCTTAAGCCTTTCCCAGAGGATTAACCTATTTTGATCAATCAGTTGCTCCTCCTCTGCCTTCTTTTTGATAGAAGTTTCATTATGTTCAAAGCCTGGAACATTGAATCTCATGTAGTGAATTCCTTCTTTAAAGAAAGGATTTGGAAAGGTAATAGCTAACTGGGGCATTTGAGAAAGTTGTTCTTCAGGAAAGTTGGAATGATTTTATTCAAATTCTTGTAATAATTGGGATCCTCTTTGTTCCTCAACCTCCTGCTGATGAATATAAGCTTGATAGGCAAGCTTCTCCTGTTGCGTATTATACTCATTTTCCCTTTCTATGTCTAATATCCGCCTTTGAAACTGCAGCAACATCTCCTTGATGCTACCCAACTCACTATCCGCATTGTCAAAATTTTGGGACTGACTCGAGAGGCTACAAGGCTGACTCAAAGTGGAATTGAAATATTGTGAGGGTAATTGAGCAGGGGTGGGAGGGTGGTAAGCATGTTGGTAGGCTGTTGTTGCATGGCCATTTGGGATTAAATCAGCAGCATGGTTGGCCTGATATGGCTAATAGGGTGATTGATTGACAAGATTTTCATGAAACTGAGGCGGATATGCATGCTGACTACAAAAATCTGTCATCTCTACTCATATAAATGATAGTTAGCAGAACATTAAGCTTGTAATTAAAACATACTAGCACTGAACTTGTTGAAACCAGAAGACTTGAGCTAGGAGTTGCCAGGTATGTAAAGAAAATGCCTCCCAAGGCTAAAACTACTGCTGCACATACCACACAGCAGCGACAAAATTTATAAACATGAACTGAGGAGCAATTCACAGTCCCACCGGGCGTGCCAGAAACTGTTATCACCTAGAATCACACCCTGTGAAAAGTTTACAAAAAAATGAGCATTCTAGAGCAACATGGGATCATCTCAAGGCTGTGGGTCACCTATAACTGAAATGAACCTCCAGAGAAGGCTGGCTTCCTTTGGTATCACGTAACACTACTAATTTTTTGAAGGAAAAGGGAGAGAGATAATACGTAAAAATGAAAACTAAACTCTAAGGTGATGCACCGAAATGACAGGAACAATGAGATACTCAAGCTACACCTGAATACTAGTGACAGCCATGGGACTGCACAACAAGATCCTGTAGATCACACGTTCAAACAGGTTTGACATGCCCATGAGCTTCAAGAAGGAAAGGTAGATTTTCACAAACTAGAAGATCATGTGCAAGATTGAGTAAACATAGTTAGAAACCTACATGATACTACTTCTGCAAAGAAAGGCATGACATGAAACAAAAGCTATAAGGAAAGAGAAAATTTCACTAAGTAGCTCACTGAATCAAAAAGAATGCACAATACTTCACAAGAATCAGAAGGCAAAAGATGGACCATCAATGGTAACCAAGGAAAATTTTGTATATTATGTTCCAAGTTGAATTACAGAACCCTGCTAGTCTGAGAGAGGACTGCAAAAGGGTCACAGACCTCAGAAGAGCATACATCTGAACTGCTTACAAAAAGGCATAAAATGCCTTATATACAGAAAAGATCTCGGCCCCTTAGGGCTTACAAAAATATCGGGCTCAAAAAAGATCTCCCATAGGTCTTTTGATCGAATTTAATGTTGCATCCCTGCGTGTCCCTGTTGTTGGTGTCGGTGAAGAAACATTCTTGAAGAAGTCCTCTGATATTTCTGCAACCACTGCATTCATTCCTCTGTCCTCGTGTCTTCGCGAAGCTCCTCGGCCGAACGCCTTGAATGCTACTGAGTTCATTGTGATTCGGGTTGCATTCCTCCTGTGTTGGCATTCTACGCTCGGACCAGACTGCCACGGTTCGTCTCAGCTCCTCATGGTTGGTCGAACGTTTCCCACGCAGGCTCAGCAGGCGGTCAAAGCCCTTTCCAAAAAGAATTGCATCTCGGCGAGACACTAAAAGTGTCTCACTGATGCAATTCTGTTCCTTGCAACTTATCGACATATCATGGCGCCATCGCTGAGAGCCTTTATTGAGCTTCAGATCTAATACCAACGTTGCCTCTGTGGTTGCCAAGACAAGCGCTCGTCGGTAAGTCATCACACCGAATGTACAGCCTCCTCTCGAAGTCTCAGCGAATTTGATATTACAAACCGTATCGGCAAGAGTTTGCCGATGTCACCCCGACGCATTTTGGTCTACCGAGCCCTTTATACTTTTGGTGAGACGTTCTGACTTCGCCCAAACCTCACACCGAGGTCTTTCCCTCTTGGCAAGCTTCTTTCTGCTTCACTGAGACCCATGCTGAACCCCTACATTCTTTCTAAGCTCTTCTCATCTTTCTGAAAGACTGGCACTGATTCGGCAGGACCTTATGTCAAGCCTTGAAACTTTTGGTGAGCCCATCCTGGTATCGGCAAGACTCCTGCCGAAGACAATCATATTGAGGCCCCCTCCATTCAGTCAGTGAGACCATATGTCTTCGCTAAGACCTCTTAGCGAGCTCCTTTACCTACCTCGAAGTGTCCAGTCGGTGTGACCCTCATCCTTCGACAAGACACCTTTCCGAAGGCAAAAATCTTTGCCGAGCCCCGCTTGTCGCTATAGCACCCCCGGGTCGTCAAGACCTCTTATAGACTTCCCCTTTCGCTGGGACTTTGGCCTGTCGGCCAGACTTCATACCGAGCGCCTCCAGTCATAGCGATACCTGTTTTAGTTTCCGAGACACATGCCTTATCTTGCCGATGAGTCCATCCGTTTTCCATCGCCGTGACATTCCACTGTCGGCAAGACATCATACCGAATGCATCCTGTTATCCCAAAAGACCTCAACCACTCTCGGGTCGCTAAGACATAATGCATCTCCCACCGATGAGACTACCTATCCCAAGTATGTCGTTGTAGCTTCCATCCGTCGGGGAGACCTCACATAGACTGCTTTCGCTATACCGAAAGCTTAATGCATTCTGAGTCGTCATGACAAGGCAATTTTTATGCCGACAAGGATCCTTCACGGTCGTCGAGACAATAGAAACATCTTGCCGAGACCCCTCATTGGGCCCTTTTGCCTCTTGCCGAGCTCTGATTTTGTTTCGGGGAGACCCCTTTAAATCACCAAGACATCTCAGCGAAAGCCTCAAGTCTTCTCAAAGACCACGGTCGCCGTGAGTCTTGTCAAATGACGATTGAGCGAACTATCAGCTAAAGGGATCCACGCGGTAAGAGGTCATACCGAACCCATCCAGTTATAGCGATAGGCTCCATAGTGACGCGTTCGGCCAGACAAAGACTAGGTCACAGTGACCTGTTCAAAACAGAGAGTATCAAAGCTGTTAGTCGGCCAGACAGTAGGAGGGTCTTGCCGACTTTCTCCTTAAAGGAAAAATATGTCAAATTGACTAAGGCATGCTTTTCAACTGAGCTCCCCTGTGAAATTTCATCAGATGCCTGACCTATCCCCCTATTTGAATGCTCCATTTGGCCTTCTCAAACCTCTGTCACATGATTATCCTACCTGATTGAGCCCGTGGGTGAGAATTGGGTAACAGTTACCTGTGATACAGATGATTGTGATCCCTATCTCGTTGTTGGATTTGTGCTTATTTCGAGCTCCTGGCCTGTTATGGGCTCCTGTGAACCCTCTCCAGGAGCTGTATCTGTGCGTTTCTTTTTGGTTGGTGGGGAATCTTCCACTTCTATGGCCTCTGACTGTTGCAACTGGGTTGTTCTGGACCTTTTTGCGGTCCAAGTGCATGTAAGCGAGGCTCCCAACCATGATATATTCACTTGCACATTTGAAGAAGCCTTGCTAGGCTACTTTGTCACCTTTTCTTTTTGTTGCGTTGGGGCCGTCTGTACTTCTTTCTCCTTCTCCTTTCCCTTCCCTGTATACGTTCTAGCCTCATCCAGGTTGATATCTTCATCACTGCTTTCATCGGTATCCTCATGCTCATCGTTCCACAACTTATGAAATCTGTCATCTCTCTCTACATCCTGATAAGGGGCATCAAGGCGTTTGATCTCTTGGTGATTTATCCAAAAATCCTTAATCCTTTCCTTGCTCTAGTTTTGACTTTCAAATTATTGCAAAGGGTGGCCCCTATTTGGCACTTCTCATCATGCTTCACCAAAGGAAAATAGAACTTGATCCATAGTGGCCTATTATCTTCTCTAGGAATGTGAACCAGGTCAATCAATAAATCATCCTCATCCATTAGTGGATTTCGTCGCTTTTCCCAGTAAGGCTGGGGGCTGTGAATTACCTTGATGTTTGTGCCTCCCCAGTCATTTTTTGGGTTATACCGCCATTTTTCACAAATCCATACTAGCCCCAAATGAGTCAACTTCACCTCTAACAACTTATGTGACTGCTTCTTGGCCATTACCACTGTTTTGAAGCTCAATGGGTAGAAGAAAAATCCTTTCTTCTTAGCCTTCCCTCCGCAAAAGGTATAGTCAATAATTGAGACCTGTCAAAATATCTCTATGGCCAACACCCGATTAGTGACACATACCAGAATCTAGAACGGTTCCCCAGTAAAGCTGCACACCCAAATGAATGTGAAATCCTCTCTAAAAAAATAGTCACATTTCGGAGTGAAAATTTGCATAGACCTAGTCTAGTTGATAGAAAGTTGATAAAGGCCACCATCCTCGCTCAAGTCTTGCAAAATTAGATTCAAGAAATAATCCAAGAATGCATAATAATCATAAGTTGAGGAGAGGAGAGGAGTCCATACAAAAAATTTCCTTCTTATTCTCTTTTCATCAAACATAGCCAGCCTCACATATTTTTTGAAGAAGTCAGGGTTCTGAAGCAAAAACATATGGGCAAGGAGAGAAGGAAATTTGAACCTCTGTTGTGTTTTGTATTCCCTTATCTGACTCATCATCTCCCCAATGATGAATTTTGTGAAGTCATACCAAAAAAAGGAATGTTTCCTACACAACTGAAACCCCAAACCCATTTGAAACTCTTGAACATACTTATCGGTGTCTAGGACACAAACAAAGGCCATGATTGAGAAGGCATCCTATAGGTCCGCGGGAAAAGCATTGTGCACTGTCAGAATCTGTGGTGGATTTTGATGGTTGTCCCTAGACCTTCTGGTTTCTTTGTTATAAAAATCCATAGCAAAATATCTTGTTCTCCATATTTTCTCCCCCTTTTCTAGAGTGAATGACTCCATCTTGTTCACTTTGGAGCTTTTTTCAGGGATACATGGCATGCTCCAGATAGCTTCTACGCAGATGTTGACTCTTAGCTCCCAACCTTTGATGGTGTTGGTACTTGGGTTAAAATGCTTAATGCCCTCGTCAACTAGTTATGGGTAGTAATGCACAAAGGGGACCATATACTATGGAATCCCACTAAACCATTACTTTTGCACCAAGGAATCTGGGTCACTATTCTTCTTCATTCTCTCGCAGGCTACCTCCCTAGGAGTCTTAGGGTTCTTCACGAGGATGGGATCATGAATGTTATCCCATTCTTCCTTTATTTGGCTTTAGTCTTTGTAAGTTTTTTTCTTTTCAGCGACCCGCATGTGAATCCACCTCGGCTTCTCTGGTATTCCAAGCGAAGCGAAAGAGGTATCGCTGAAAATATTGGCCATGGGTGTTGTGTGCATGGTGTCAAACAAGCTTTGGGTTGCCTCGACCTATGCTTCCTTCTGTGAACTTTCAGCCATTTCAGGGTACTGTAAATTTCTACGATGTTCAAATTTTTTTGTAATTCACTTCGGCTTTGTCTACACTCAAAAC
This sequence comes from Sequoia sempervirens, assembly GCA_007258455.2. NCBI lineage: Eukaryota > Viridiplantae > Streptophyta > Pinopsida > Cupressales > Cupressaceae > Sequoia > Sequoia sempervirens. The sequence continues at coordinate 583,124,421 of VDFB02000015.1, forward strand.
TCTTTGCTTTGGATAGCATACTCAAGAAGATTTTGCAATGTTAGCCTTTCACATGCAATACTTATAGATTTATTTCTTGGAGTGGTAGACAACGGTTTCCTTTTAGCATTTTACTCGGCATGTACCGCCAACTCCTTTGCTCATGCAAAATGAATTTCTTGCTATTTTGAAAAGACAAGAATTCATAATGACAATTGATAATCATGTCCTACGGTACAATTTCCTTGGAAATTGAGTCAACGATTGAAGGTGGTTTAAGCTTTTGCATGCTTAGGTAATTAATATCTCAAAAAGAATAATTAAGCCAAAAATACAATGAGTTCTTGAAAATATTTGCGTTCATCCTCGGAATTTGAGCAACATCTGAAGTATGACACAACAACACCTGACTGTATGGACGATCACTTGGGAATGTTGGTATGTGGTGATTGATCATGCTATACTGTACACCCCAGTGATCTGTACACCCCAGCATGTATCCTTGCCAGGGTCTGGGACCGGGTTGGGCCCCATGCGGGGGTTCAAGGGCGGCAGCCCCTGTGAAAAAATTTCCTCCTACTTTTTCACGTCGTCACCGGAAAAGGAAAAGTCAACGAAAAAAGGAAAAAACTGACTTTGTAGAACCCTAATTTGGAAGCTTCTAAGCTTGTTAAAAATGGGTTCAGATGGGGGTTACAGTATGATGAAAAACACAATTATTCGCAAGATTGTAATAGGTTTTGCACTGGATAATAAAATTATTGGATGGATGCGGTTTGGTGGATGCAGCCCGGATTGGGTGAACCACATTAAATTCTCTGTGTTTTAGTTTTTGTTTATTAATTAAATCTACATTTAATTGTTAGATATCTTCCTTTCTAACCCTAACAAGTGGTATCAGAGCGAGTTGTGTTTTGATTATTGTCTGTAGGAAGGTCTCACGGTTGAGTGGGAGTAATGACAGACGAGGGTAAGAAGGTTGAGAAGTTTAATGGGAAGAACTATTAGTTATGGAAGATGCAGATGGAGGACTACCTCTATCAGAAGGATTTATGGTGGCCATTGGAAGGGAAAACCAAGAAACCAACAGCAATGTCTAATGAGGACTAGGAAATTTTAGATAGAAAAGCTCTTGGTAGTATTCGTTTATGCCTGGCACAATCAGTGGTGTTCAATATTACAACAACAAAGACAACTCAAGAGTTGATGGAAACCCTGGCGAACTTATATGAAAAGCCTTCCACTTCGAATAAGGTATTTCTTATGAAGCATTTATTTAATATGAAAATGGTAGAAGGTGGGTCAGTTACTAATCATTTAAATGAGTTTAATACAGTCACTAGTCAATTAACTACGTAAAGTAAACTTTGATGAAGAAGTTGGGGCTCTTTTGATTTTGTGTTCTTTTCTGGCTGGAATAGCTTGGTAATGGCTATACCAATTCTATTTTTAGTTCGAATACATTGAAATTTGATGATGTTGTTGGTGTTATTTTGGCGAGGAAATTGTAGGAAATGCTGGTGGAACATCCACATCGGGAGCAATGTTTTGAATCAGAAAGTAGAGGGGAAAAACAAAGGAGAGAGAAAAAATTTAGGAAATGCGTGGAAGTCCGAGGGAAAATCAAAGGACAAAATGTTCCAATCTAGAGACAAGAGGGATTGCTGAGTACTGTGGTAAGCCGGGTCATTTAAAAAATATTGTTGGTCTCGAAAAATAAAGGAGACAAAAAGAAAGGAATTAAAGAGGAAAATGTGGTAAGTAATAAATCTTATGAGGATGCTTTGATTCTTTCCCTTGATAATGCTGATGATTCTTGGGTGTTAGATTCAGGGGCTTCATTTCATGCTATGCCCCATAGAAGTTATTTTCTTGATTATGTCCAAGGGGATTTTGGGCTAGTTTATTTAGGAGATAACGAACCCTATCAGATTGTTGGAAAGGGAAGAATCAAGATTAAGTTGCAGAATGAGAATCATTGGCTACTACATGAGGTAAGACATGAGGTCACAAAGGGTGCCTTAGTGGTAGAAAAAGGTGTGAAAGTAGGCACCTTATATCTTTGTACATGTCATACTATTCCTTCTACTTTAATTGTTACAGAAAAAGGTCAAAGTTCAAAAACAGTTGCTGCAGTTCACCAGGTAGAAGACCATACAGTTATTGTTGACTCTGAATCAACACTGTGGCATAATAGACTTGGGCATATGAGTGCAAAAGGTATGAAAGTACTTCATTCAAATAATGTTTTACTAGGTCTAAAATGTGTTAATATGGATTTATGTGAAAGTTGTCTGTATGGAAAACAGAAAAGAGTAAGTTTTCTCAAGGATGGGAAGTAAAAGAAAGATGAGAAATTGGAGCTTGTGCATATGGATGTATGGGGACTAGCTCAGGTATCTTCTCTTGATGGTTCTCTATATTATGTTACATTCATTGATGATGCAACTAGGAAGGTATGGATTTATTTCCTTAGGCAGAAATCTGATGTATTTGAAACTTTTAAAAAATGGAGAAGCTTGGTTGAGAATGAGATAGGTAAAAAGCTAAAATGTCTCAGATCTGATAATGGTGGTGAGTATTGCAGTAAAGAGTTTGAAGATTATTGTTCCTCTAATGGGATTCGTAGGTAGAAAATGGTTCCAAGGAATCCACAAGAAAATGGAGTGGATGAGTGCATGAATAGAACAATAATGGAGTGTGCACGAACTATGAGATTGCATGGTGGGTTGCCTTTAAAAATGTAAGCAGAGACTGTAAACACTATTGTTTATTTAATTAATAGAGGTCCCTCTAATCCTTTGGGTTGTGGTATTCCAGAGGAAGCATGGAAAGGTAACAAGGTGAGTTATTCTTTTCTCAAAACCTTTGGTTGTGAAACATTTGCACATATAGATTCTGAAAATAGAACCACGCTTGATGCAAAATCAAAGAAATGTATATTTGTTGGATATGGCATTGATGAATTTGGTTATAGGCTTTAGGATTTTGAAAATCAGAAAATTGTGAGAAGTAGGGATTTCATATTCAATGAGAAAGTTTTGTACAAAGATCTGTTGCTACAACATGAGAAGAAAGAAAATGATTATGCAGTGTTGGATGATATTCCAAACAATGATGTTTCAGTGGTTCCTCATGCTGGGCAACAATAGCAACAACAAATACCACAAACTCCTATGAATGTTAGACGATCTTCAAGGATAAGTAGACCTCCTGAAAGATTCTCTCCCTCTTTGTATACTATTTTGTTAACTGATGCTGGTGAAACCGAATATTATGATGAAGCTCTGCAGGTGGATACCAAGGTTCAGTGGGAGCATGGAATGAAAGAAGAAATGGACTCCTTGTTGAAAAATCAGACTTGGGAATTATGCAAGTTGCCTGTAGGTAAAAAGGCTTTACCAAACAAATGGTTTATAGGCTGAAAGAGGAGGATGGAGGTAAGAAGAGATTTAAAGCTAGATTAGTTGTAAAGGGATTTGCACAGAAAAAAGGGTATTGATTTTGATGAGATTTTTTCTCTAGTTGTTAAAATGACTTCTATTTGTATTATTTTAAGTCTTGTGGTTGCTGAAGATTTGCATTTAGAATAGCTTGATGTTAAAACGACCTTTCTCCATGGTGATTTGGAAGAGGAAATATATATGGAACAACCACAAGGATTTGAGGTCAAAGGTACGGAGAAACTAGTATGCAGATTGAAGAAAAAATTATATGGCTTGAAACAAGCACCTCGGCAATGGTGCTTGAGATTTGATAGTTTTATGGCTAAGCAAGGCTACAACAGGTGTAATTCTGACCATTGTGTTTATTTTAAGAGGTTGGATAATGACAGCTACATTATTTTATGTTTATATGTTGATGAAATGCTTGTAGTTGGGTCTAACATGGATCACATAAGTAAGCTAAAACAACAGTTAGCAAAATATTTTTCTATGAAGGATTTGGGGGCAGCAAAACAAATCCTTGGAATGAAAATTTGTAGAGATAGGAAAAACAAAAAAATTGTTTTTATCTCAGGCTAATTATGTTGAAAAGGTGTTGCAAATATTTCATATGGAGAATGCAAAAGCTGTCAGCACACCTTTTCCTAGTCATGTTAAATTTACTAAGGATATGTGTCCAAAGACACAAGAGGAGGAAGAAAAAATGTCCAAGGTACCATATGCTTCAGCTATAGGCAGTTTAATGTACGCCATGGTATGCATGAGATCGGCTATTGCACATGCCATAGGAGTTGTTAGCAGGTATTTGAGTCATCCCGGAGTTGAGCATTGGAATGCAGTAAAATGAATTCTCAGGTACTTGAGAGGTACATCCAATAAATTTTTATGTTTTGGGGGCTCTAATACTGATTTAAAAGGCTATGTTGACTCAGATTTGACAGGGGATATAGATACCAGGAAAAGTACCATAGGTTATGTATTTACAGTTGGTGGGATAGCAGTGAGTTGGATTTCTCGATTGTAAAAGGTGGTTGCTTTATCTACCATAGAGGCAGAGTATGTTGCTACAACAGAGGCGGAAAAGGAGATGATATGGATGCAACTTTTCATGGACGAGTTGGGAAAACAACAGGTTGGAAATTACTTGTTTACAGACAACGAGAGTGCTATACATCTTGCAAAGAATTCTACCTCACATTCTGAAACAAAACACATACATTTGAGATATCATTTCATTGATTCGGTGTTGGAGGATGGGCCAGGTCAATTTGGACAAGATACATCACAGATGCCAATCAAGGGATATGTTCTGGCGGTGACAAGGGAGAAGTTGAGCTCCTCTTTAGCTTCGATTGGCCTTAAAGTTGAATTCAAGTATAACAAGCAGCAGGGTCCAAGGTGCTTATTTCCAATGGGAGATGTAAGTGCAGTAGTGTCGTCGAGATCAGCAAGTGGGAGATTGTGTTGGTGTGGAGCCCGATTAGTCTCCAAGTGGGAGATTGTTGGTATGTGGTGACTGATCATGCTATACTGTACACCAGCATGTATCATGTACGGTCCCAGGCCGCGGCCCAGGTGGGGGGCGAACCCGAGAATTCCTCCTACTTTTTCACGTCGTCGCCGGAAAAGGAAAAATCAACGAAAAAAAGAAAAAATTGACTTTGTAGAACCCTAATTTGAAAGCTTCTAAGCTTGTTAAAAATGGGTTCGGATGGGGGTTATAGTATGATGAAAAACGCGATTATTCACAAGATTGTAATAGGTTTTTGCGTTGGACAATAAAATTATTGGATGGCTACGGTTTGGTGGCTGTAGCCCGAATTGGGTGAACCACATTAAATTCTCTGTGTTATAATTTATTCTATGTGTGTTTTAGTTTTTGTTTATTAATTAAATCTACATTTAATTGTTAGATATCTACCTTTCTAACCCTAACAGGGAATGCCACCAATTTGTGCTACTTAATTACTTATTAATTTCACATGCAACAATTTGTACACAACAGATGCAATTGGATGGGAAATTCGAGCTAGCCTCTAGTGGGAATTTTGAGTTGGTACTTGATTATCATCATGCTTATGGCACACATATACCTCACATAGTTCTATAAATAGGCCCTAAGACAGTAGCAAAATTGTACTTAGCAATTTGGAAGAATTGGTATTAGGCGATTGGCTAGAATTAGCGTTAGGAAACTGAGTATAAATTGCATTAGGTAGTTTGAGTAGAGCTTAGCATCATGAATACTCCCATTAGGCTAGTTTGCAACAAGTCTTAGATGGAATTCCTAGGTGAAATCTCTAATAGGTACTTGAAAAGAATGACCAAAAACAAGCATTCCCTGGTTGTCATAGCCATGAAGTGGGTGTTAGGTCGATATTGCATGGAATATGAAGATAAGTACAGAGTCAACACCAACATTTGTTCTCATTTTTTCATGTCTCTACTTGATATCCAAGTTCCCAAGCCAATGATCCTTTGCCTGGTGCTGAAAATATTCCTGAAGCACTACTTAGGTGATCTTGGAGAGGTGGTGGCGAATGTTGTATATGGTTTGGGCATTCCTACGACGAGTGACCTTCGTAAGAATATTGAAGAAGATGCAGTAGTGCCATGGGTACCGTTCTTGAGTGGGTTTCTCCTCCTGTCACATGAAGAGCATCATCAAAGGGTGACTCATGCTTGCCACTTCCTGCTTCATTGCTACAATGCGGTGCTCTTCTATGGTGTTGACTGGTATACCGACTTTAGGAACCTAGTGTTCCCTTCGCCACTCGCCATTACTCCTATTGATGTTGTTGCTATTGTTCATGGTCTTGTTGCTCTCGTTGATGCTATCGACGAAGCTATCCCAGATGTTGCTACTGATAATGATGCTCTTGCCTGAGATGCACTTCCTCTTTCTTCATTTTAAAGAAAATTGCTCTTAATCTATTTTTTGTATATATGCCTGAAAAAGGCCTTTACCCTATATATATATGAAGAAACTGCATAATGTATAGATATACTTTAAAAGTATGGCCTCATAGCCATTTTGAAAATGTACTTATCGAATTATATATATAATGAAAATACAACTTATATCAACTTCTTGTCTCTTTTTCTTGTGGTTCTACAATATGGGTGTCGTTTCAATTTTCTATGTATACCTTTTCAATTTTGCACATACGGGTTCATTTTCCTACTTCATGCTTTACTTCTCTGTGCTTCTTGCAATAATGGGTTTCATTTATTTTCTTGCTTCCTTGCACTGTAGAAATTATTGAAAGATCGGCCGACAAAAACACGAAGGAAAATAATTACAATACTTACATATTTACACTGGCGAAAAAAATAATGAAGCTTAATTAAACAGTTTAAGGTGGATTTTGTTAACCAAAATCCCCAATGCTTCCTTATCCATATTTTCTAATTCAAATGTGTTGTGTTGCTTGCATTGAATAATTCTGAAAGGGCCTACCCACAGATTGTCGAACTTTTCGTGTTGGCTAGGCCTCACAACCCTTTCATTGAACTTTAATACTAGGTCCTCACATTTTAGACCTTGGTCTGAGGTTTTTTTGTCAAACCATCTTTTAACCACCTTTTGGTGGTTAGTCATGGCTATTAGGGCCCTTTCCCTTTTTTCCTTCATTTCCAGCAACTTGGCCAACCGAACCTCCATGGCTCCATTTTCTTCAACTTCCATGGATTTGAGCAGTTGTAGCGCAGGAATCTCCATGGAGATGGGAAACAACGCTTCTTTTTCATATACTAACTCATATAGTGAAGTCTTGAGGACTTGCTTGGGAGTTATGTGGTCTGCCCAGAGCATTGCCCAAAGGTTCTTATGCCATTCTCTCTGATGTTCTGACCCGATTCTTTTAATGAGTCAGACTAAATTTTTGTTAGTAAACTATGCCAGGCTGTTCCCCTGTGGGTAATAATTTGATGACATTTTCAAGAATATGCTATGCACAAGTGGGAATTGACATACCTTAGAGCCTAGAAAATCCTTGGCATTGTTAGAGATGATGGTCTTTGGTGGGTTGAATCTTGTCACAAGTTCCTCAAGGAAGTCCACAATCTCCTCCTCTATTGCATTCTTCAGGGGCATCACCTTGGTCCATCTGGTGAAATAGTCCATGGCTGTGAGGATCCATTTGTGTTTGATGTTGGAGGCGGGATTGATCATCCCGATGAAATCAAAGCCCCACTATGCAAATGGCTCATGAACCATTATCGGATTGAGAGGCATTGAATAATTTTTTCTCCTTCCTACAAAGAATTGGCATTCTTTGCAGGATTTTACCAAAGAGTATGAGTCATTGAATAATGTAGGCTACAAGTATCTAGCACACATGATCTTGATGGCAGTGGTTTTTGCAGAGAAGTGTCCACCCGTGGGACTGCTGTGGAAAGAGTCGAGGATTCTCTTCACTTGCTCCATGGTGACAGACCGCAGTAGAACGCCATTGAAGTTCATTTTGAAGAGGACCCCTTCAATAAGTGTGTGGCCGCTGTTCTACAATCAGTAGAATCTTCTCTTTTGAGAAGGAAGGCCCAGTGGATACTTTCGAGTGTGCATGAATCTCACTCCATCTCCTAGCCAGCAGCCTTTAGAGTCAGACTCATTTGTTAGAACCAACTTTGGTTGCTCCTCTTCGTCTGCCATTTCTTCATCATGCGCAAAGTATTCTCATAGTCCCCTTCCTCGGGCGGTCTTTGTAGGCCTGACCTCAATGTCATATTCAAGGATCTTAGTGATCCAATTGGCCCTCTTTTTGGTGATTTCTCCTTCCATGATATACTTGCACACATTGGAATGCGTGAGATAAACAACCACCTTGTTGCAAGATATAAGATGTCAGAACTTCTTGAGTCCCTTTACAATTGTGAACGGTTGCCTCTCGATGAAGTTGTAGTTCATTTCATATTCTTTTAAGGTCTGAGAATGAAATGCTATCAGATGTTCTCCCTTTCCTTCATCATCCTTTTGAGTTAGGACAGTAGCAATGTTAGATTTGCTACTAAATACGTACATTATGAAGTCCTTCGATAGGTCCAGATTGACTAGCACAGGAGCTAAAGAAATAACATCCTTAACCTTCTCAAAGGCTTCTCTAGCTTCTTTTGTCTATTTAAATAGTTGATCCTTTTTTAGCATCAAGGTGATCAGTCTAATTATTCATGCAAAATCAAAAATGAATTTGCTCACAAAATTTACCTTCCCCAAGAAAGACTGGACTCCTTTCTTGTTGACTAGTAGGGGAAGTTCCTAGATTGCCTTTACCCCACTCAGGATCAGTTACAATTCCTTCTTTGGACACTACATGTCCAAATAATTTTCCTTTCGGCACTCCGAAAACACATTTTTTTAGGTTCAGGGATACCCCAAACTCCTGGCATTTTTTGAAAACCATTTCTAAGTGATCGAAGTGATCATCCTTAGATATAGAGAATACAATCAGATCATCTAAATAGATTAGGATGATCTTGTTGATCAATTCGTTGAAAGCGATATCCATTGCTCCTTGGAAAATGGCTCCCGCATTTGAGAGGTCGAAAGGAATTTTTGCATATGCAAACGTTCCCCACTTGGTAGTGAACGTTGTTTTGTGTCGATCCTCTTCTTTGACCTAGATTTGGTTGTACCTGGAGAAGTCGTCTAGTAGATAATTTTTTTTTGATCCTGTCACTGTTTGCAAGATAGACTCTATGGAAGGCAACGAGTAGTGGTCCTTTAGGGATGCTCTGTTCAGGTATCGAAATTCAACACATAGGTGGATATCTCCATTCATCTTTTGGACTTGGACTAGGTTGGATACCCATGTGCTATGTTTGATTGAGAAGATGATTCGAGATTGAATTAGCTTTGTCAACTCTTGCGCCATTAGTGCCTCAATCTTAGGATTCACTGGCCTCTGCTTCTGGTGGACTGGTTTTGAACCTTCCGTCAACTCTATAGTATGTTGAATGATTTTGGGATCATATCCCTTGAGGTCATCATATGACTAGGCCACTACTCTTTTATACTTTTCGCAGAAGTTAATGATCCTTTCTTTATCATGATGTGAGACATCCTTCTTGACTTTGACCTTTCTTCCATCTCTGACCTAAAAGTCTGCATAGTCACTTTTGTCCACTACAAACTTCCTCTTATCATTCCTTGCATCGTCACAATCAAACAAGTTTTTGAGAGTGACCAACCCCTTTGGAAGCTTGTTGGACTTTAGCTGAATGATTTGTCCATCATAGGCCTCGACAATCTTTGGTTGGAGTTGTTCGGCGAACTCTCTTGATTGTTGGATGAATGAGGCAATGTGTTCATTGCTTTCGAACACTTGACAACTCTGATCATTATTTGGAATTGTCGATCAGACTATCACTTGCACAGAGTGTTTGTTATGAATTAGGTCAGAGGTAGGGTCAAACTGAGATCCAATTGTGGCTAGGTGATCTGCCTCTATATTTTTCTCTCTAGGCACTGTCTGGATATTGAAGACTTCAAAGCCCTCAATTAGGTCCCAGACTCTATGTCTATAGGATCTCTTGGCTACAGAAATCCCTAGCACTTGATTGACCACCAGTTCAGAATCTTTGAACACCATTATTTTCTTTATGCCCATCTGCTCTGCAAGGCTTAGACCTTGCACTAGGCCTTCATATTCAACTTCATTGTTTGAACAAGCGAACTAGAAGTAGAATGATCGAAGTTTCTTTTCATTGTGTGGGGCTATCAAAAATATCTCGACTCTTGCACCAACTTTGCATCTGGCTCCATCAAAGTGATGCGTCCATAACTCTAAGGCTTGACCACTTTCAGGTTCCTTTATGACCTTCGAAATCTCTTGATCTTCATCATAGATGGCATAGGTGCCTAACCTGGTAGCATGATAGTTTTCAAAAGGATCAGTGTCTATGTATTCACTCAAGAGAACCTCTTCTAGATTGGTCTGATCTCCAGTCAATTTTCATCCTCTAGTAACTTGGTGCAATACATTTCCTCTTTGGTGAAAGAGGTATGGGCAACCTCAAAGTTGATCATGGCTTCATCAGCCACATGTTCAGAATGTAGAGCTTTAGATATTATCTTCATTTTAACTTTGTGCTTGGTCTTAAAAATCAATTGTGACCAATCCAAACAAAGGTATCCACCTATCTTTGAAGTGAAGTCCCAGGATAGGCAGAGGTCGAACATGGGAGGAACATCTATGATCACAGTATCTTGTGGAACTGTGATGCTGGGGAAGGAGAATAAAGTCAAGGGGAGGTCTTTGATGACACCTACAGTTTTGACTTTATTCCCATCAACTATCTGCTTGGGCATGACTATGGTGCTAGCGCCAGAGTCAATCATGGAATTATGCAGTAGTTTCTTCCCCACAATAAGAGTTAGGAAAAGGGTTTTGGTTTTGGTTTATCTCTAACCTCGATAGAGGTTTCCTTTGTGCTATTTGTGAGAACTTTGGAAGGAGGTGGTGGGTCAATGTCCTTTCCCTTGAGCGATTGCTTCGTTGACTCAATCATTGGATCTTCCCAGAGAGCCTTTTGTAGCAATGTCTTCTGCTTTGGAATAGCTAAGATGTCCCAAAGGGACACATTAGCGGAGGATTTTTTCAATTGTTTCACCACATTTAATGGCGACAAATTTGAATGCTTATGCTCCTTAGCCCTTGTTATAACAATTTCCCTTCGCAGCTGACATTGTTGTGCAACTGCAAAGGTACTAGGTGTCTGGTCAGAGGCACTTTTGGGCTACGGGATGACTGGTGGCAGAACGAATGATTCGCTTGTGAATCTCCTCTTTGAGCGAGTGTTGTAATCAAATTGCACTTGCGGGGCTTTCAATGTGGATGCATTGTTGGAAAACATTGGCTCTTCTTCTTCCATCCATGAGAAGAGTGTGTAATTGGGAGTTATATCTGTTTCTCACTCTAAAGACATCCCTTGCATTTGAATGATGAGTACCACATTTTCCATTTGTGGAGAGGAATATACATAACCTCCAGAATCTGACGTCGCGCCTTGGTTGTGTTGTTCCACCACCTTTTGTTGTACATTGTCATGCGGGTAGTTTCAGGGCATATGTGCGTCCCCACAGGGGAAGCACCAAGTGTTGATGTCATCGACTAAATTGTTTTGCCCTACTGTCAACTCTCTACTCGAGCTTGGGTGAGCATTTTGCAATGGAGTAGGTACTAGCACTATTTGATTAGTTGTTTGAGCCTGTGGATTTGCGCACGAGCTTTCTTGGAACTGATTTTTCTAGGAGGAAGATCTTTTGCCTTGATAATTTTGATAGGTTGGCTTTAGAGGCGCATATTGGTTCCACTTGATGGTAGTTATTTCATTGGCCATAGCCTACAACATCTACTTGATGTCGCTCATCTCATCCTTCAAAGAGCCGTATGTGGAAGCGATGTTCTATGGCACGCACAGATATGTGTACATGGATTGAGGCAAAGCAGATGCACTGGTAGATGGCATCTCCTAGGCAGGAACTGATATTTTGGGAAATATAGGCATGATGGGATGAGGTGGCAACTTCTCGGTGTCTATCAGATTGTTCTCTTCCTTGACTATGATGTTGTATGCATCTGGTAGAGTAGTTCCACCAAGAGACTAAATCATCATCAAGATGTTGGCGTTGATGGATTTTAAGTAAAACATGAATGCCAACTCAGTTGGCGAGCGGGTAGCAGCCTGAATTCTATGCCAATTTATATGGAACCAAACATTGAAGTCAGTCATGGCTTCATATGGGGCCCGCTTTATGACTGACAACTGATGATATTGCGAAGACCTGTCTCCATCATTCGAGAATCTTTCATAGAAAGGATTTTCGAGCTGATCCTAGGTATCAATAGTGTTAGCTTGCAAAGTGCAGTACCAATCCAGTGCTTTACCCCTGAAAGAGGTTGCGAGCAACCTTAGCGCTATATTTTAGTCGGTAACTCCATGCACCAAACACACGTCCACCACATCTTATAGATGTTCGGATGGTGTTCTTGAGCCATCCCTAGTAAATTTAGGTATAGCTTTTAAAGCAAAGACCAAGATAGGGGCCCAAATGATGGGTGCTACTGGTTCTATAAGGGGAATTTCGACATCCCACACCACATAATTTATGTTAGAAATTGGCAACATGGCTAGCGAAGGGGGCAGAACGTTCACTATATGGGTTTCAGCTTGTACTGTTCCTAGTGGCGGCACTAATAAACTAGGGTTACTCATTGTTTGGGATCTAGTAATAGGCCAATGACTCATACACCCACTTTAGATTTAGGTACATTTAAGCAGTCCCACCGGGTGTGTCAAAAAAAGAAACTGTTGATGCCAAAAAATGACAAGGTAACAGCCTTATGGGAAACTCAGTTAATGGGGGGACCAATTGCGCTAAACTGAGTGACCTCCAAGTTTTTAAAGAAGTTGACTTCTTCTGTATTTGGGGTTTTGAGATGGGAAAAGGAAACAAATATAAAAAATAAAGATCTAACTAAGGCGATGCCCCAAGATTTTAGATGTAAGGAACGAATAAATCTATCTTTTGGATGTGATTTAAGGGCCTGTTCAGCAATCTGCTGTGTCCCAAAATAATAGAAATCAAAGATGAAAACCTGAATGATTTATCCAATAACATAAAATAATTCCCATATACATTTACTGAAAAGAAGAGTCAAAAGACATGGTCTAAATCAACAAGCTTATATTGAAATCATAAAATTCTTGCAAATAAACAACTCAGTACAATAATGACACAGTATAATGTTTTATCAAATAGATTAATAAAACAAAAAGGTTGAATAATGGCACAGTCTGTGAGTCTCATACAATAATCTAAAACAGTACAAAAAGGCCTAATGTCTTTCCCCAATTTTTCTGTCTTCCAAACTCATTTTCGGAAGGAAGAAGTAGTATATATAGATAAAAATCCCACCGCCTGGTGGGCTAATAACATAAAAGATTCTGAATCACGAGCAATGATGCCTGCAACAATGATATCCCATGGTCATTGCAACAAAAAATATTATGAGCATGGAACGTGGTCATTTGCGCACTAGATGCATCCCCTGCGAATGATGGCAGTGGTCCCAACAAAACATAGTGCTGACATGTGTCGCCTACCCATGAAGGAAGTTAAGGCACGTGGCAATATGGTGGGGCACACTGCTTGCTCTTTCCTTCTTCTCGATGAAGTCCTCGCAGAGGATACTCGTGGCAATGGGTCGGGGCTTGTTTGTTGATTCTTCCTCCTTGCGATGAAAATCCCTCGCGGTGAAGACACGTGGAGGCAATTTCTACCACCGACGCTGACTGTGGGGTCCGCCAAAAAGTTTATGCGAATGGATGCTACGTGGCACGTGGATGGGGTCTAACAAGGAAGCAATGGGAAGTGGCTCTCAAATTCCTGTGTTGCTGACACGTGGAAACATGGCGAGGGCCGGTTGGAGAGCAAAGGAAGGAATTCCTGCGAGGAGCTCTAGGCAGACATGTGGCGGCAATGGAAAAATCTTTTCAAAAGGGGGTGGAGAAAATATGGAGCATGGATCAGACTTAGAAAAATAAGAATAACTCGAAGGGAGCTTGAGGAAATTTATATCTACACCTGGCAAGGCTCATTTGTGGGAACACTTAAGGTATGTGCGATCTCTAGCTCCTTTGCTTCCTTGGATTGTTGTTGGGGATTTCAATTCTATTCTTAGTCTTGAGGAGAAGAGAGGTGGATTGGATCATTTGGAGCCTTCTTCATCTTTATTTAACCTTAATATAGCCCAGCTGAATTTGATAGATATAAAGCCTCTCAATGGCTTGTTTACTTGGAGTAATAGGAGAGGCGAGGTAGACTCTATCTCTGAAAGGCTATACAAATTTTTGGTTTCCAGCTTTTGGCTTAGTAACTAGTGGATTTCCAATTCTGAAATCCTAGACTAGTAGGGCTCGGATCACTGTCCCATAATTTTTTTTGTGCAAGGTCGTGAAAATGTCAAGAACCCCTCCTTCAAATTTCATTTAATGTGGTTGTGGGACCCTTCTTTGCTGGACCTAGTCAAGGCTTGGTTGGCTGATGGTCTACCTTCGCATGGGACAACCATGTATACTTTTGTTAAAAGGCTTCATTTTGTGAATTTTCAGCTTAAAAAGTGGAACAGAGAATGCTTTGGGAATGTCTTTAAGGAAAATCGACAGCTCAAAATCAGCTAGATATCATTTCTCGGCAGAACAGAGACCATGGTATCACTTGGGAGTCCCTTAAGGCTAAAGCGAAAGCTTTGGAGAGGCTTTCTAAATGGGAATTAAGGGACGAGTTGTTTTGGAAGCAAAAATCAAGAATTCGCTGGTTGTAGGAGGGAGACATGAATATTGCTTTCTTTTTCAACTTTGTCAAAGACAAGGAACATGGGAATCTTATTTCCTCCATATTATCTTCTCAAGGTGGACAACTATCTTCTTTTAATGATATATCCCAAGAGGCTATTCAATATTTCTCTGCCCTTTTCTCTGAAGATTTTTCAAAGGAATTGGAAAAGATGAATCAGGTTTTGGCTTGTATTCCTTCTATGGTCTCCTATGAAGCCAATGTTGAACTGTCTCAACCTATCTCTCTTGATGAGTTGGAGGAGGTGGTTTTCAACATGAAAAAAGGTAAGGCTCTAGGCCAGATGGATTTCCTGTTGAATTTTTTCAAGATTTTTGGGAGATTATCAAATGGGATCTTTTAGAGGTGGTGCAAGAATCTCAGCACAGTAAATTGTTTTTGAAAGCACTTAACTCAACTTTCCTGGCTCTTATTCACAAACGTGACGATGCTAAATCTTTTGATCTTTTTAGGCTAATTTCTTTGTGTAATGTTGTTTATAAGATCATTGCAAAGCTAATTTTCAAGCGATTAAAGCCTTGGTTAGTTAATCTTATCTCAGAGAAGTAGGGGGGTTTTGTGGTCGGTAGACATATTTAGGGTGGGGTGGTGATCATGACGGAGGCTATCCACTCCATGGAGGTCTCAAAAGAGAAGGCTATGTTTGTTAAATTGGATATGGATAAGGCTTATGATCATGTCAGATGGTCCTTTCTTCGCAAGATTTTGGGTGCTTTTGGTTTTGCTAAGGATTGGATTAATTGGGTAATGAGTTATGTCACATTGGTGTCATATTATGTGTTGATTAATGGTGTACCCTTTTCCTTGTTCGATGCTTCTAGGGGCCTTAGACATGGTGACCCCTTGTTTCCATATCTCTTTATTATCATGGCTGAGGGTTTAGGAAGACTCCTTAAAGCCTTTTGGAGTAGGGGGTTGATTCAGGGTTGGTCTTGGGGAGGTGGTTTGGCTCCAAAGACACATCTGTAGTTTGTGGATGATACTGCCCTTATGGGGATGCCAAGAATCAAGGAAGTGAGTAATTTCAGGATGGCTTTGGATGTTTATCTTGCTGCTTCTGGTTAGAAGATTAATGAAGGGAAGTCTTCTATCTTTTTCTTCAATACTCCACTTATTCAAACTAAAATTGCACACATTCTCATATTTCAAATTGGTAATCTTCCTTTTGTGTATTTGGTAGTTCCCCTCTCTATGTCCCCTCTACCGAGAAGGACTTGGAAGCTCATTTTGGACAAGTTTAGGGGTTATGTCAATCACTGGACCTGTCAGTGGTTGTCCTTTGTTGGGAGGATTATGCTCCTTAAGGCTATGGTCTAGGAACTTCCTCTTTACAAGTGTACTGTTCAAGTTGCTCCTGTGAGCTTTATTAGGGATCTTGATGCGCTCTCTAGGCAGTTTCTTTGGGTTGGGAATTTGGATTCCAAGAAGTGGATTTTGGTTATGTGGGACTCTATTTGTAGGCCTATCCAATATGGGGGACTAGGTCTTTGCCAGGCTTCCATGACTCGTCAGGCTTTGGTGGCCAAAATTTATTGGCGTTGGTGTACTAGTCAAGATCAAAGTTGGGCTAAAATCTTGGAGGTCAGGCATTTGTGAGGTGCTATGTAGATGGAAATTCCTCGCTACCCTCTGGAGGGTAAGGGGTCTATGATCTGGGATACTCTTAAGAAAGGTGCTAGTTTGATCAAGAATGGGCTCTTTTGGATTTATCATAAGGGGGATGATACCCTTTTTTGGCTTGATTCCTGGGATAGCTTTCCTGCTTTATTCACCTCTCATCCCCATCTTCATAATTTGGGCTCTATTTTTTTGGATGTTGAATGGATGAAGGTTAGTGATTTTAAAGCCAATGAGTGGTTGGGTCAAGGGGAGATCTTCAAATGGAAAGGATGTCACCTCTAGCCTCCTAGGGGTTTAGATATGGATCGTGTTGAGCTGGGAAATATTTTAGCTGAGAGACCTTGTTTTTCTGTTCAATAAAGGGATGTTTTGGCTTGGGCCCCAGATCCTAAAGGGGTTTATTCTATGGTAGTAGGGTACTGTGATTTGCATAGAATGAAGTATGGGGAGGTCGAAATCCCTTGGTGGAAATATGTATGGAATAATTTTACGTGGCCCAAATGCAATTTCTTCCTTTGGTTAGTGGCTCAGGACAAATTTCTTACTTGGGACAATCTCTTGAAGACAGGTTTTTAGGAGCCATCCATTTATTTTCTATGTGGCAGTAATGAGGAGTCTTCATCACATATTTTCTTGCAACACTCTTTCTCTAGGGCTATTTGGCATCTATGGTGGGTGGTTTGGAGGCACCCCTGTGTGCATGCTTTATCCTTGTCTGAGTTTTGGAGGTCTTTGGGGAGACCCCCGTGCTACTTCATTCCCTCTCCAGATGATGTGGGTTGTGGGGCCCTCATGCATTCTATGATAGATTTGGCTAGAGCGGAATCGTAGGATCTTCCAAGGTAAAAGGTTGGTGGTTGCCCAAGTTTGTCAACATATTCTCCATATGCTTTAGGAGACTATTTATACTAAGTGTGAGGTTGAGGCCCCCCTGAATTTTGAGGAGGCTAAGGTGTTTCAGGATTTGGGTTTAAGTGGTCTTAGTAAGGCTTGTTCCATTGGAAGATGCCCTAAAAGGAAAATTCATCATGAAGGTAGATAGTCTCTGCCTCCTGTTGGGACCTTAAAAATTAATACCGATGGTTCTTCTTGAGGTAATCCTGGTTATGCTAGTGTGGGTGGGGTAGGGAGGGATAGTTTTGGGGCTGTACTCTTCTTTTTCTCCACATATCATGGTATCCAGACTAATAATCTCATGGAGGTGTTGGCTATTCTTGTAGCACTAGAAAAAGCTTGTGCCCTCGGCTGTTGTAGGATCATTTGTGAATTTGATTCACAAATTGTGATTAATTTGTTAAACAGATAGAGCATTGATGGGGTGAGCTAGCAATTATCTTCTATTGTACAACAAATTCACCAGTTGTGTAGTACGATAGAGATGGTGTCTTTTGTTCTTAGGGAATGGAATTTTTTTGTTAATTGCTTGTCTAAATGTGATTCTGAGTTTATAAATGATTGGAAGGTGGATGAGTGGGAGCAACTTCCTAGTGAATGTGCTCATAAACTGCAAAGTTTGATTCAGGATATGGGAGGTCTGTGATTGGGTTTTAGTTTTCTTGGAGGGTTGGTCTATTGTTCTCTGGTTTATGGTGGCTAATTGTGCCTAGTTGCCACTTGTTGTTGTTTTCAGTTGGTTGCATTATGATACTTTCTCTAATTGAATAAATTTTTACCCTTTTATTAAAAAAAATTAAAAACACAAATAATGGACCCCCATTAGAATTCTAAGAGCTTTCCAGAAATATAAGAAAATCCAAAAAAATTGTTGATTTTCTCCCAAAATTAAATTTTCATAAAAAATTATAAATCGCTCAAAACAGATCCAAAAAATGAGTTTTTTATTGAAAGCTCCTGATACCATCCCAAACTTGCAAAAATAAATTGTGAAAAAATTCAAAGCCATTTGTGAGATATGATCAAATATTTCTAAAACCCTAATTTTCAAAGATCTATTTTTTTGCTAATTATTTTTCACCAAAATTAAAAACATAAAGAACAAAACCCCATTAGAATTTTGAGAGCTTTCTAGAAATATAGGAAAATTCAAAAAATTCACTAATTTTCTCCCAAAATTAATTTTTCATGAAAAACCATAAAAAAATTATAAATCGCTCAAAAAGATCCAAAAAATTTGAGTTTTTGACTGAAAGCTCTTGATATCATCCCCAAACTACAAAAAAATGTAAAAAATTCACAACCATTTGTGAGATATGATCAAATATTTCGAAACCCTAAGCTTGTGTCTCGAACTCTAGCTGCAAAATGTTAGTCTCCAAATTTTGGCACAAAATAACAATATAAGGTTAGGAAAACCTACAAAAATTTGATTCACATCAGGTTCACCAAACGTGGATAAGGTTAAAATCTTAGGGAGCATGCATGAATCGATAGTAGTAACCACAAAACTACCTAATTCAAGTAATAAAACCCTAAATCCAACAATGAAGCACAAATGAACATAGAAATCCAAATAAATTAAGCAATACAACCTCAATCTCTATGCCATAATTGAATCACCTCCATTGCTCTTCTCCATTTTGCTTTGCCTATTCATAGATTTGTAGCATGCAATATACTTAATGAGCTTGATGTTGACTTGATAGCTTGATCTCTTGATAGCAAAACTTCAAAGATTATGGTTAGGGGGAAAATGAAGAAGAGGGCTTGATTTTATAGAAATCTCAATTCAAATGAAAGGTTAAGGTTAAGAGATAAGGATGGGGATTAATGGACCAAAAGATAAGGATGGGGATTAATGGACCAAAACTCAAGAAAGTAGTTGAGATTTAGGGCTTAGCTAAGAATAAATTCAAATTAAATAATGACAATTATTTAATTTAAAGGAGGGAAAATGAATATTTAAATAATTAAAAATAATTATTTAATTATAGAAGAAAGGTGGAGTGCAAAAATATTAAATAATTAAAAATAATTATTTAATAGAGAGATGAAGGAAAATGGCAAATAATTAAAGAATTAAAAATAATTATTTAATTATGGAGATAAGAAAATGACAAATAATTAAATAAATACAATTTAATTAATTATTGGAGAGAAAAGGCTAATGAATAATTAAATAATTAAAATAATTATTTAATTATAGAAGAAAATGTGAATATATAACAATTTATTTAATTATGGATATAAAATGGTAAATTAGTGACACAATTTAAATAAAATTGATATTTATTTAAATTAATCAAAGGAGGAAAGGGGTTAAAATGAATTAATTAAATAATTAAAAATTATTTAATTCATAGAAGAAAATGACAGTAGAGAATAATGAAATTATTTAATTAGGAAAGGAGAGAGACAAATTAGTTATAAAATATTGCTCGTAGGCGCAGGTTATTTTTTAGTGTCTACACCCGTCATTCTTCTTTTTGGACAACTATACAAATAATCTTGTGAGATTGATAATATAAGTACTGCTATTCATATTAATAAATGATATTAGTTGAAGCAAATATATCATCATGAAAGGTTTACATATTTAAATGAGAAATTGTATGTGTACTAGGATAATAAATTCCTATCAGAATATTTATTTAAGAATTCTTGGCATGTTTATATGTATAATGGATAATGTACCATTCATGGTACTAACCTTGCTATTATTAATTATCTATTGTGTTTTTTTTGTTTGAATATGATTATTAGTTGGTCTTCGAGGAGTCAATTCATTTAGAACATTATTATCAACATTATTTTTGGTTACACTTTTTAAAGAAGTTGCTTCGACTGATTGATCATTTTGGGCAATGATTACACTATCTTATTTGTAAGTATTTCATTGATTTTTGTCTATTCAATAGTGATTATACCATTATTTCTTTTCATTTGATGTTAATATTTGATTTATTACACTTGAAGTTGGCTAAGATTATTGCAGTAATTTACAATGAGTGCAGTAATCCATAACAATAATAGGTATACTCTGTCTATTAATATATTGTAACTTAATCAATTCAAGTGATTTAATACTAGATTTAATATTTATTTTTAAGGTGAATTTCAATACTATAAATTGGAAGGCTTGTCACTAGATATTCTTGCATATTGCATGTGATTTTGTGTAATGGTGTTGGAAGGAATAACTACCAAACCCCTTTAACAATTATTAGTTTTTAATCTTTCCACACATTATAAAGTTGGGCAACTTACCATTATTAATGAAATAAATTTGGTTATTGTAAAATTCTAGCTATTTTGTGCTCTCACCCTACCCATTTTGAGATCTCAATAATTAGGAAGTGTTCAAATAGCAACAAGTTGTGACACAAAAAAGATGCCACTTTTTTTTTTATATTCGAAATGACCATTTGGTGAGTGCCAAATGGTTCGGATGAATGAGCCTAAGGCTTGGTATTTCAAAATGCAACTCATTTGGCGAGCACCAAATTTGGTGCTAGACAAATGAAGTTCATCATTTTGCTAGCACCAAATTTGGCACTCGTCAAATGTGAAGCATGACTTTTGGACTCTTTTTTTTTTTTTTCTCTTTCTCTTTCTCTAACTTTTCTAGGGAAACTATATACATGAAATAAACATTTACATATGGACATTTAATTTCTTATTATTTAAGTTATATTTCATGTATATAGTTTCATGATGTTTGAGAGTAGTTTCGAATCTCTTGGAGTTATAATGCAAATTCTAGTTTTTGGAAGATCTTATAATTTTCAAACTTAGTCAAAATTCAGTAATCAACATGTCAAATTTTAGTAATCAAGAGGTAAAATTTCATTAATCAACAAGTTGTATCATCTTTCTCTCTTTTTCTCTATCTCGCTCATTTTTTATCTCTTATACTCTAGACGTCTCTCTCACTATCTCCATCCCTTTATCTAAATCTCTCTCCCTTGAGCTCAAGAACTACCTCTACCCCCTCTCTCTCTCTCCTCTCTCTCTCTCTCTCTCCTTCCCTCTCTACATCTATTTATCTTTCCATTCCATCTCTCTATCTCTCAACTTCTCTCTATCTCACCTCTCTTTCCCTCCCTCCCTCCTTCCCTCTCTAATTTTTTCTATCTCCCCCCCCTCTCTCTCTCTCTCTCTATCTCTCTCTCTCTCTTCCTTCCTCCACCCACCTTCCTCTCTAGTTTTCTCTATCTAGCTTCATCCCTCATGCACCTCTTTCTCTCTCTCCTCCTCCTTCCCTCTCTCAGTCTCTCCGCCTTCCTCCTTCCTCTCTTCTCATCATCTCTCCTTCTCTCTCCTCTCTCTCTCCTTCAGCTGTAGTTTCTCTCCCTCCCTCTCCCTCCCTCCTCTTTCTTTCTCACTCTCTCCTTTCCCCTCTCTCTCAATCTCTCCTTCCCTCTCTAATTATCTCTTTTTTACCATTCTCTCTCTTTATCTCACCTCTCTCTCCCTCCCTCCCTCCCTCCCTCCCTCCTTCCATCCCTCCCTCCCTTCCTCTCTATTTTTCTCTATCACTCTATCACTATCTCTTCCTCCAACCCACCTTCCATCTCTTCTTATCTCTATCTAACCTATCCCTCCATACCTCTTTCTCTCTCTCTCTCTCTCCCTCCCTCCCTCCTTACCTCTCTCAATATCTCCACCTTCCTCCTCTCTCTCTCCCCTATTTCTCTATCTCTCCCTCCCTCCCCCTCTTTCTCTCTCACTCTCTACTTCTCTATATATTTCCATTCTCTCCATGTATCTCTCTCTACTTATCTCTATCTCACCTCTCTCTCTATCTTTGTCTCTCTCTTCCTTCCTCCCACCCACCTTCCCTCTCTACTTCTCTCTATCTAACCTATCCCTCTATACCTCTTTCTCTCTCCTCCCTTCCTCCTTCCTCTCTGCTTCTCTCTGTCACCCTCTCTCTCCTTCTCCTTCCTCCTCTCCTCTCTCTCTCTCCATCTACTTGCTCTCTGCATATCTATCCTACCTCTCCTCTCTCTCTCTCTCTCTCTCTCTCTCTCTCTCTCTCTCTCTCTCTCTCTCTCTCCTCTCTCTCTCTCTCTCTCTCTGTCTCTCCTCCTCCCCTCTCTCTCTCAGTCTCTCCTCTCTGGCCCTCTTTCTCTCCTCTCCTCCTCTCTGTCTCTCTCTCCGTCTCTGCCTCTCCTCCCTCCTTCCTCTCTCAGATCTCCCCACCTTCCTGCCCTTTTTATATCGTCTTGGGGTGAGGACATCAAGGGAGGGAGGGATTGGGAGAGGAGGAGATGAGGGGAGGAGGTGGGAGAGGTGGGAGAGGAGATTGAGGAAAGTGAATAGATGGAAGGGAGGGAGGAGGAGGATAGATAGGGAGAGAGAGAGAGAGAGAAAGGAGAGAAGGGCAGGATAAAGATGGATAGTTGAGATAGATGCAGAGAGAGTGAGGAAGAAGAATGAATAAAGAAGAGTGAGGAGAGATATAAAGAAGAGGGGGTGGGAGAGAAGGAAAGAAAGAGGGAGGGAGAAGAGATATAGATATAGATAAGAGAGGGGGAGAAGAAGAGGAGGAAAAAGTGAGAGAGTAGAAGAAGAGGAGGGAGGGAGGGAGAGAGAAAGAGGTATAAAGGGATAGGTAGGTAGAGATAAGTAGAGAGGGAAGGAGAGATGGAGGGAGAGGCATGGATGGAGAGAGAGGTGTGAGAGAGAGAGATAAATGGAGAGAGAGGGAGGGAGAGAGAGGGAGGGGGAGATAGAGAGAGAGTAGAAGGGGAAGGAGAATAGAAGGAGTAGGGAATAGAGGGAGAGATAAGGATGGTGCTTGAGAGGATAGGAGAGAGAGGTGAAATAGAAAGAGAGATTGGGAAGATGGAATAATTAGAGGTGAGGGAGAACAGAGTGAGGAAATAGGGAGGAGGAGAATGAGATAGAGAAAGAGTAGAGAGGGAAGGAGAGAGAGGAGGGAGGTGGGGAGTGAGGGAGAGAGGTGATATAGAGAGAGAAGAGGGAAAAAGGGATAGGTAGGGAGAGAGAGTTGAGATGGAGAAGTGAGAGAGATAATTAGAGAGGTACGGAGGAAGGTAGAGAGATTGAGAGAGGGAAGGAGGGGAGGGAGAGAGAAAGAGGTATATAGGAATAGGTTAGAGAGAGAGAGAAGAATGTGAATAGATTGAGAGAGGTATAGAGGGATAGGTAGGTAGAGAGAAGTAGAGAGGGAAGGAGAGATGGAGGAAGAGGTAGGGATGGAGAGAGTGGTGAGAGAGAGAGCAATAGAGAGAGAGGTATATAGAGAGAGGGAGGGGGAGATAGAGAGAAGTAGAGAGGGAAGGAGAGATAGAGGGATAGGTAGGGATAGAGGGAGAGATAGGGATGGAGAGAGAGAGCAATAGAGAGAGAAGGAGGGGAGATAGAGAGAAGTAAAGAGGGAAGGAGAGGTAGGGAGGGAGAGGGAGGTGAGATAGAAAGAGAGGAGGGAGCGAGGGATATGTAGGGAGAGAGAGGTGAGATAGAGAGAAAGAGAGTAGAGAGGGAAGGAGAGAGGGAAGTAGAGGTAGGGAGGGAGGGAGAGAGAGGAGGGAGGGAGGGAGGGATAGGTAGGGAGAGAGGTGAGATAGAGAAGTGATAGAGAGAGAGAATTAGAGAGGGAAGGAGGGACGAAGGGAGAGAGAAAGAATTATATAGGAATATGTTAGAGAGAGAGAATTAGAGGGATAGAGATATGTAGAGAGGGAAAGAGGGAGGGAGGGAGAGAGATAGAGATTAGAGAGGGAAGAAGGGGGAGAGAGATATGGACATGTAGAGTGGTAGTTATTAATCTCAAGGGAGAGAGAGTTAGATAAAGGGATGGAGATAGTGAGAGAGAGAGGTCTAGAGCATAAGAGATGAAAATGAGTGACATAGAGAGAGAGAGAGAGAGAGAGAGAGAGAGAGAGAGAGAGAGAGAGAGAGAAAGATGATACAACTTGCTGATTATTGAAAATTGACATGTTGATTACTGAAATTTGACTAAGTTTAAAAAATTATAAGATCTTCCAAAAACTAGAATTTGCATTATAACTCCAAGAGATTCGAAACCACTCTCAAACATCCTAAAACAATATACATGAAATATAACTTAAAGTATAAGAAAGTAAATGTCCATACATAAATTTCAACTTATACTAAATTTTTTATTTCATGTATATAGTTTCCCTAGCAGAAGCAGAGAAAGAGAAAAACAAAGAAAAAAGAAAGAGTTCAAAATGTGCATTCCAAAAGTCATGCTTCACATTTGGCGAGCGCTAAATTTGGCTCTCGCCAAATGAGCTGCATTGGAAAATACCAACCCAAAGGGTTAGATTTTTCCTTGGGCATCCAATCCAAAGGGTTGGACAACCATTTCATGCCAAGAATGTGATTTTCTGAAAGGGTAACAAAATTTCACACATTTTTGGCCATGCTCTCCATCAGGTTTGCACATATTTCAATGCAAGTCTATACAAAATTGTAATGATGTTAGTCTCTCCCTTAGCTATCTAAATATATATATATATATATATATTTACGTTTTGATTATGTTAAGGTTTTCATCCATACTTCTCTTGTTTGTGCCTCTATTTTTTATCAAAACCAACATGTGCTAGTTTTGGAGTAGATTTTTACTCTTTCATCGAATTTTGAAAAAAATACATTTTTATTGACTAAACTCCATTCTACACGTAATGAAATTTTTTTATTTTTGATTAGTTTTAAAAAAAATTAGGGGGAAGCATGCTCAAATTTCAAAATTTTCAGGATGTGTCCACTTCAAAAATTCATAAAAATATTATATATTATAAAATTGGTGCACTTACCCAATTTATTTTATATGATCTATGCATTGTTATTGAAAATTTACCATGTACTCTCATATCTTGGAATTTTGGACATTACAATGATAGTAGAGTTTCCAAGATATGAGAGTTGTGATCTTTCTAGCCTATTCAAGAAAGCTAACAATTCAATGTAGACTTTTTGGAACCAGGAGTGCATTCAAGGAACTTCGATTTTAGAAGATGCTAATCATGTGGCCACCAGATTTAAGCATATAAGAGATGATTTAAGTTGGATCTTGTCTAATATCTATGCGCCCAATAGTAAGACTGCTAGGAGTTTTTGGAAAAAACTAGAGTTTTTTAGATCCTATTTTCCGAATGAGAACTGGATTATCATGGGGGATTTTAATACACCTTTGTTGGGGTCTGAAAAATTTGGTGGATCTCAGATTCAGTTGGATAGTAAGATGGATTTGATGTATTTTATCAATTCTCAATGTTTGCATGATGTGGACCTTAAGGGGGCTACCTACACCTAGTCTAACGGGAGAGCTGGGAACGATCTTATTCAAGTTTGGCTTGACAGGGCTTTAATTTTAGATAACTAGTTGAAGGACTAATGTTGCTCACTAAATGCTCTCTCCAGAATTGGCTTGGATCATTTTCCCATAAGTTTTGTGGCTGAGTCTATGTTAGGTAAGAGAAATTTTCCTTTCAGATTTGAAAAAATGTGGCTATCTCATCCTAATATATTTAATTGCATTAAAGATTGGTGGGATATAAATGACAGTGGTATTGCCATGTTTAGAGTGGCTAAGAATCTTGGTGAAGTCAAATCCAAGGTCAGGATTTGGAACAAGGAAGTCTTTGGGGATATTTTTGAGTCTAAAGCTGCTATCCAACATGATTTAAGGGACATTCAGGACTGTATCCAGAAAGAAGGTTATGTGGGAGATTTCCTTCTTAAGGAAAATGAAATCCTTTCTAAATATCATAATATTATCTCTAAAGAAGAGGATTACTAGAAACAAAGATCTAGATGTGCTTGGCTTTCTGCTGGGGATAAGAACACCAGGTTTTTCCATTTTACCACCATGAAACACAGAGCCTCCAATTGAATTTCCTATATAATGAAGGATGGGGTCAAAATTGAGAGGGAGGAAGAGATTAGAAGTGAGGCCATTCAGTTCTTTGCTAACCTTCTCTCTTCTGGAGAGGAGCTGAATGTGGATGCTTAGAAGACTCTTATTGAGGCCATTCTTAATGTCTTGGATGATCATCAAAATAAGCCCTTGACGGCGATCCCTTCACAGGATGAGGTTAGGAAGGCCTTTTTTTCTTTCGAAGGGAATAAGACCCCTGGCCCAGATGGTTTCCCCATGTTCTTTTTCCAAGTGTTCTAGGAAATTGTTGTTGATGATGTTACTAGTGCTGTTAAAGAGTTTTTTGGAGCTAGGAAATTGTTGAAAGAGCTTAATGCTACCTTTATTATTCTCATACCTAAATTCCCTGGTGCTAATTCTTTTGATTCTTTCTGTCCTATCAGCCTATGCAATTATTTTTACAAGATCATTTCTAAAGTGATAACTTCTAGGATTTTAGGGGTTCTTCTGATGTTGATCTCTCCTCAGCAGAGTGGTTTTGTTCTGGGTAGACATATTTTGGACTCTATTATTACGGTTCATGAGAATACCCACTCCCTCGAAGTTTTGAAAAATCAAGGTTTCTTGCTCAAACTGGATATGGCTAAGGCCTATGATAGGGTGGACTGGAAGTTCTTGATTAAAGTCTTAAAATATTTTGGGTTCTCTGAAAGATTTTTACATTTTATATGGGAATTGATTTCTACCACCAGCACCTCGGTGATCATAAATGGCTCTCCTTTCTGTTTCTTTAAGGTGTCAAGAGGAGTCAGACAAGGGGATCTTGTCTCTCCTATTATTTTTACTCTCATGGCGGAAAGTCTAGGGAGGCTCATGCATAAAAGAGTGATGGAAGGTAGCCTAAAAGGTTTAAAACCCTCTTTGGCAAATCTGGCCTGTTCACACCAGAAGTTTGTGGACAATATGATGCTTATGGGAAATGCTACTATTGGTGAAGCTAGAGCTATAAAGAGTTGTCTTGTTCATTATGAGGAAGGCTCATGACAAAAAATTAATAGAGCCAAAAGTTCCCTCTATTTTTTCAATACCCCTGAGCACAAATAGAGGAAGATTGAAAATATCCTAGGCTATGGTGTTAATTCCCTTCCTTCAACTTACTTGGGTCTTCCTTTAGGGTCCAAACCTCTGAACTCTTTTTGGATCTCTCTGGTTGATAGGTTTAACAAGAAATTGGCTGGCTGGAAAGGGGCCCTTTTGAGTCAAGTTGGAAAAGTTTTGTTACTTAAGGCTTCTCTTCAGAATCTGCCTTTGTATGCCCTTAGTTTGTTCAAGATCCCTACTATGTTTGCTGATATTATTGAAAAGATCCAGAAACGGTTTCGTTGGTTGGGGGTTGAGGAGAAGAAGAGGATTTTGTTGGTGGCCTGGGAGAGTGTGTGCATACCTAGGAAGTTTGGAGGCCTAGGTTTGAGGAATATCAGAGTGTTTAATAAAGCTCTTCTTGCGAAGCAGGTTTGGAAAATTTTTGCGGATACTCAGGAATGGAATACTATTTGGCGTAGCAAATACTTATGGGAGATTGACTCCTTTCAAGACTTTCCCAACTCTCAAAACCTTCCCTTTGGTTCTTCTCTATGGAACAATACCATTAAAGCCAGGGACTTGGCTGGTAAAGAAGCTTTTTGAATGGTGGGTGATGGTAAGAAAATCCGGTTTTGGGAAGATAAGTGGATTGGTAATGAGTGTCTTTGTAATATTCTGACCTATGGAATTCATATGGAGGACTGCAAGTCTAGGTTTGGCTGGTTGGTTGGGGATTATTGGAGGAATAATCAATGGGTTGAGATTTCTTCAATTAGTTAGGACCTCCAACCTCTGTAGGCCCTTCTTAATTCAGTTAGGCTCAGTTCGCATGGGTGGGAGGATACTATGGTCTGGAAGCTATCTTCCTCTAGAACCTACTTTGTCTCTTCTGCAGTGGCATCCTATTACTCTTGCCTCAACGACCCAGTCTGGGCTAAGGTGTGGGTGCACAACCTCACTCCAAAAGTCAATTTGTTTGTTTGGATTCTTCTTCAGAACAAACAGTTGACCAATGATAATCTTTCTAAGAGGGGGTTCTCTTTTCCTAATAAGTGTTATTTGTGTTGTGCTGAGGCTGAGATTTCCTCACATCTGTTTCTCCTTTGTCCTTTTTCTTCCGCCATATGGTGTAGGATTCTACGAATGTGGGATCTTAGCTAGGTTTTTCTTGGAACTATTGTGGATTTTTATAATCAATGGAAGGCTCCCTCAAAGAATTGGGCCCTGAATCTGCTCTGGAACTATATCTTTCCTCACCTTGCCTGGGGTATCTGCAAAGAACACAATAACAAAATCTTCAGGGATGTGGCTCTCTCAAAGGAAGTGGTTTTTGGAAAGATAACTAGAGCAGTGGTTGAAAAATTTAATTTGCTTAATAATAGGTATAAAGGTAAAGGTAAGGTTAGAATTCAGGAGTATGATTGTAGAATGGTGGGAGCCTGGAAAATTAATGTGGATATGTTCAATATGTCCAAAAGTATCAAGGATCCTAGAGATGGCATATTCTGGAGTCTCCCTCCCCCTGGTTGGGTCAAAATCAACTTTGATGGTGCGGCCAAGGGAAATCCTGGGCCTGTCGGGAGTGGAGGGGTGATAAGGGATGAGAATGGGTGTTTTATTGTGACTGTGGAGGTCCCTTTAGGCACCAACCATGTTGCTGAAGCCTCTGGTGTATTTTAGACCTTGAAGCTAGCTAGCCAATTGAAGTTTAAAAATGTGTGGATTGAAGGGGATTTGAACAATATAATATAATTCCTAAAGGGTCGTCAAAAACCTTCATGGTCTATACAGAATTGGATAGAACTTTCTAAGGAAATTATTAATAACTTTGAGAAAAGTTATATTTCGCATGCTTATAGGGAAATAAACACGGTGGTGGATTTCTTTGCCAACAAAGGTGTCAAAGCTCAGAAAAAGATGATGTGGCAGGGGCAGGATGAGTTGGAGGCTGACGTTAAGGTCCTAATGGCATATGATCGTGTTCATGGGAAGGTGCAATTTCCCATTCCATTGAATGATGGCTGAGTGTCCTCCCCTACAGTCTCGGGACTGCAATTTAATGATTATTCCTAGTTGGCCAAGGAGTAATTACTTTATCTCTCGTTTGCATGTGATTAGTTTCGCATGCTTTCTAGGCATTTTAGGAGCTTGTTTCTACAGGGTTCTGGACTATTCTATTCCTGCTAGCAATACGATGGGTGGCGAAAGTCGCAGGGTGGAGCTGATAAGTAGTGCTCAGTTAAAGAGCAATCTAAAGCTCTGGAAG
The DNA here is from genome assembly GCA_007258455.2 of Sequoia sempervirens. Lineage (NCBI taxonomy): Eukaryota > Viridiplantae > Streptophyta > Pinopsida > Cupressales > Cupressaceae > Sequoia > Sequoia sempervirens. Next base: position 583,153,949 of record VDFB02000015.1, read on the forward strand.
TAGTTGGATAATGGTGGCATTATTTTTTTCATTGAGAAACTCCATGGATGGGACCCGAAGGTGACTAGTGTTTTTGAAAAATATTGGAAGGATGGTGAGATTAACCTATTTGGTAGACAAGTGATCATCAATGAACAACTTATTGTTGAGGTTACAGGCCTCTCGACGGAGGGTATCAAATTCTACAGGGACATGAAGCAATCTGATGAAGTGGTCAACAAATTTCCTAAGTTAGATGCTGAGAGGGAGGAGTTACGAAGGACTTCCAAAAGCTACTATGACTCAGATATAATTATCTCGCATTGGAGGAGGGTTTTGAATGTGCTGATGAAATACGTCACTTTGGATGGTCGTTACACCAGTCTTTGGGTATCATTTTGTCCTTCTGAATCATTTTAGGCACCAGATCAAGATTTCTTTTCCTTTTTATCTTGCGTTTTCTTTGAATACCAGTTTGAAAAGCCATAGATAGAACCCTACGAGGTACTCTATTCTTCATGAAGGATTGCTTGTCCTTATTTATGACCATTTTAAAGCAATGTCGGCTCTGCCTTACCAGACACCGTCGCCTAAGGATAGGGTTGTTGACAAGGATAAAGGAAAATCTAGGGATTCTCCTCAGAAGAAGGGTAAGAGAAAGGTGTCGGAGGACCCCTCATATGATGTGAACGAAGAGGATTCACAGTCGATGTCGTTGTCTAAGTATTCTAGCCATCCTGTGACCGATAGAGAAGAGAGACCCCGCTTCCCTATGGACCTCAAGGCAGGGGATCATTATTTTAAGGAGGAACGAGAATTTCCCACTAATGTTCTTGCTATAACCTTCAATGGGGCGATGGATAATTTTAGGTTAATGAGATGGGTGTTCTTTGAAATTAAGGAAATTAAGTTGAACCAGAGAGCCATGAACAGTAAAATGGAGAAAGCTAATGATGACAATAACAGAGGCAGTGGGAGTAGTCGGGCTGCTGACTTATGGACTGAGGAAGAGAAGAAGTATATGGTTGAGTTCCTCAAGAAAATGGTGGAGGAATTATAGGATTTTAAATGCAATCATGATGGAAAGCAGGCGGATATGGAGGAGTAGCTGAGAAACATCAAAAAATCTCTCCACAAAGTGTTGTTAATGAACCATAAGATTTTAAAATCCATTACACAGACCATGAATACCATGGTGGAGAACCTGGAAAAAGCCTATCAGGTTAAGACTGCTGTGTTTCTTGATTTGGACAAAGAGGAAGGGTATTCAGAGAGTGGAGGGTCGAGTAACAGGCCCAGAGCTAATTTGAAAAGGAAGGAAGACCAAGCTTTAGTCAACATTCAGGAGATCAAGAAGTATGCACTTAATATGAACAGTTTGGAGCAAGAAGCAGTTGAGATCCTCAGGAACTTGGCCTAGGGGCTGGTTGTTTTGCAATTTTTTATCGATTTTTTGGCTGTGTTTCCCTGGTTTCTTTTGTATTCTTCTTAGTGGGAAGCTTTTTGTTTTTGTTTGTGCTCTATTAATGTTAAATCCTTGATTTTTTGACTGTTAAAGGGTTTCGGGACCCCTCTAAAACCTGTTTGTTCCTTAATAAAAAACAATTCAATGTAGATAATAGTAATACCATATGCATGTTAGTGATGGGAAATATTGAAGACAAAAAATAAAAGAATTTCAAGAATCTTCATTTGAAATATTAAAATCTTTACATATTTTGAGTAAGGAAATAAATTATTTAATTTTCCTAGTTAAAAAGGGACAAAGTAGAAGAAAGAAGATTGTTTATAAATAATCAATCTATGATAAAATCCCACACCTATTCTTTTGTAGCCAAAGTTCTCATAAAAAAAGAGAATAAATATCTTTCTCAAGAGGTGTTGATGAAAATATAGAAGGATAGGAAGAACTATAAACTCAAGGCTATCAATTTTTTCAATCAATATCAATAATTTCATGCTAAATCGAAAGACCAAGTTTCCTTTGATGGCTAATTGAAGTTACTTAAATCACAAGAATCCTAACAAAAGAGACCTATATAATTACATATGAAGGTCGAGAAAGAAATATGAGAAGTTAGAAGTTACCAAGGAGTTGGAGATGAAGAAGATTTTCCCAAGGGAGAAAAATCCTCCTATCACAAGGAAGGAGGATGGTACCAAAATAAACTCCAAATAAAGAAACTTTTCTTCTCATGCAAAGAATATTGGGAACCAAGCCACAATTATCAAAGAAATGAGGAGATAGTGTCAAAAAATGAGTAAAAAATATAAAAAAAAGCTAAAAAAGAAGATGTTGGAAACAAAAACTATGATTAATGTACCCAAGCCCAACCTAATTGAAGAGGACAACAAATAATTTTAAAGCATGGGCTTAAGAGTGAAGAATAATAAATTAAGAAGACCATAGATGAATTTTACATGTAAGTTGAAGGTAAGAATCCTTTGTAAAAAAATAGATATTTATTTGACTTCTAAGACTGCTTGCTAACAAAAAGTTCATCTTAATAATGTCAAGGTGGAACATACATCATTTGTTGAAGGTATAAATACATTTTTTTTCTTGTTTAGAAGACATCCATCAATATGCAAATTATTGAATTAGAACGAAATGATTTTAATATAAAGGTAAAAATGAGAGTGAAAAGAAGATTTCCAAAATCTCAAGTAGTGAGAAATGTTGCATTGATGAAATTTATTTTGAAGAAAAATATAAGCACTTGGACCAATCCTATGATTTTAGATTAGAATATGTCCAAGTAATGTTTCAAACTAAGAAACATATATGGTTAATTTTTAAAAATACTCTTTATAAGAAATTATAAAAGAAGAATGTTCATGTTGAGCTTATAGAAAATTTCAAATCAGTAAAGTAATGGATCTTTGTGTTTATAACTTAGAGCATGAAAGTAATTTTACTAGATAAAATTTGATGCTTCATATTCTACATTTTTTTATCATGAAGATAGAGTGAAGGAAACAACTTGTAGCAAAGGGTACAAAAATCCTTTTACTTAAAGTTGTTTACATACAAGAGTATGGGATCTAGGTAACTCTTTGAGACATCTAATTTTAATGTCTAAATAGGAACAAACAATAGTTTTTCACCATATGCAACATCTTGTTGGCTCACTATTTGACTAGGGTGCCATCATTCCAAATGCTCAAGGAGTTCGCAATGTGATTGACATCATTGGAACTCTAAATAATATGAAAAAGGATATTTTGTAGGAGGCAATTGATGACCATACATATGTTGATGATCCAAGAGGATCCAAAAGACCAAAAAAATTCACAGTCTCAAAATCTGACGAAGCTGGCATTATTGCATAGAGCTTGTTGCTCGAGCTTTCAAATGGTATGTGGAACATAAGAAACAAAGCTCGTTTGCTCCCAATGACTTTGGTCAAGGTTTGGTCAATATGAGGTCAAAGCTGGTCAACTAGAAAAAATAATGATCATGGAACATTTCTCTACTAGTTCCATCATGTAAAGCTCATCGAGAGCTTTCCAACACATTTTGAATGGACCAAATTTGAGTTCCTATGTGGAAGTTATGATCAGTCAAAGTTGTGGTCAAACTTGGTCAAAGTGGTGATGTGGCATCACCAGGTAGGACACGTGGCAGATGACGTGGTAGGAGTAGTGAGTTGGCACTGACATGGACCAACTAAGTGATAAAATATGGATTAAACCATATTTATTAAAGAAAAAGAGTTTGGTCTAAAAATTAAAACAAAGAGGATTTGGTGGGATTTGATCCCTTGACCCATGCCTTAAAATCCTCTTGCCTTGACCATTGCCCAAGATATAAGAGGAGCCCCTTCGTATATATAAATTTTAAAATAAGCATAAGAATTGTTTCATTTTATGTAAACCATAAAATAAGGAGAGAAATAAGGGGGAACAATAATAATTTAAATAAGCCTGTTTTTAAAAGATTTTTATTTTATTTTAAATCTAAAGGGGCTTAGAATAGGTGATTCAGGGGATTTTTAAAATATTATTGTTTTATCCCCATAACAACATGTGAAATTGTATAAAAGGGGGATTTTTGCTCATGAAAGGCAATGAATTACTTTGGGAGGAGTTTAGGCAAAGTAATATTGGAGATTGATGTAATCGCAAACTTTGTATTTTGTATTTCTTTAAGTGTAATTGGGAGTGTAAGGCATTTGAAGCCTACCCCATGAATGCAAGTGAAGAAGAATATAGAGGAGTCTTAGGGTGTTGAGAGAGACTGTGAGAGAATTTGTAATGCAGGTTTAAAACTTGGATGGTGTATAGAAGCAGTTAATGCTTGCATCATTAATAAAGTAGTTCCTCATCGAGAAGTGGACCCAAAGACGTAGCCCAAACATATGGGTGAACTTCGTTATCAAATTTCTCATTCTCTCTCTCTCTATTCTTTCTATGTTTCCTTCCAACATTTTAACTTCTTCTTTGAGCTCTTATTTATGATATTCAAGTAATCAGTTAAGGTTTTCATTAATTTGTGAACTCAATTCTGTAATCTCAATGGTTAAATAAACATAACCACACAATTATCTTTGCAATCAAGATAAATCTGTAAATTAGAATTAAGTGCAAATTATTTTGTAAAACCTTTAATTACAAATCAGTTGAACAATCTCCTTTGGCAATGTGTCAAGGGCTAATAGTTCAAGGCCTTACTAAGATAATGAAAACTGATGGAACAATAGATTTTGTGTATAGAATATCCATGACAAATATTTAAGCTCCTAATTATACCAATGGCATAGTGGAAACATGATGGTGAGCTTATTTTTCACTTATGACAACCTCGAGAAAGATATAAATTACAAATAAAATATGCACAACCAAGATGAACACAACCAAAAAAATCCCAAGGATGATTTAGGATTCAAATATTACAAATGGTGATATTTGGGGAGAATCAAAGTAGTTGTGATTGATTTCTTAAGGACTAGCAATTTTGAGAAGGAAGGATTGTGGTGTTCACTTTTTCATAATTAAATAATTAAAGTCCTTTGGAGTGATATTTTTATAAGGAAGTAATTGTAATAAAATAATATTATTAAGTTCGTCCTAATATAATTTTAAAATATTATAAAGGATAGATTAATTATTATTATTTTAAGTAAATAAGTGGCTTGTCTAAATGTTCCAAATAAGGCCACCATTTGTAACTCCTAGGAACATCTTATTATTTATCTATCTTTAGGGGTGGGAGTTATAAAATAGATTTGAGGGGATCTTAAGAGTTGCAAACTTAAATTAGTCTAGAATATCTAAAGAAAGGGAATATACTAAATTAAGTATTTTGGAGGGAAAAGGATAAAAGTAAATAAATATTTAGTTATTTTCCCCAAGATAAAGATGTCTTAAGGAGAGCCTATAAAAGGGAGACAAGGCTCAAGGAGAAAAGGTATTGTGAATATTTCGTCAATTTGATTTTCCCAATAGCTTGGACCTTGTGTTCATCTATTAGGTGACTGGAGGATGATAACCCTTGATGTGTAAGTGATTGGAGGATAAAATCCTTTAGTTTCTTGGTGGCTAGAGGATAGAAACCCTCTTATTTATAGAGGTGGTTTCACTTAGGGATCACAATTATGATGATTGCAAAGGTTTTTGGGTCATCCCACAATAATGGGTCCCAAATTTGGAACATCTTGATTTTTTCTTGAAATCACATATTTTTAGAAAAACTAATGATTTAAGCCTTGAGGGATTCCATCTAAAGGGTTTTAATTGAAGAGAGTTAGATAAGACCCCCTTAGATCAAACCCCCTTGGATAAAACCCTCTAGTCTTAAAACATATCCATAGTGGAGTCTCCTTTACGCCTATCAAAATGTTGGCAAAAAACACTTTTTCTTTACCTTTTGAGAGATTAAATAAAGCCATTTAGAAATGATGTTTTGTAAGTATGTAGCTCTTTTTTGGATAGGTAAAGGCAAGGTAACATTGCAATTTTTTTATTAAATCTCAAAAAAGCATTACAATCCTCTTTAACACCCTTAAAAAACATCAAACATGAATGGAAAATTCCTTCTACACCCCTCAACATTCTTCAGCGCCACCCATACAACCTCCATCCCTAAACCCATTTCTACACAAATCAAGCCCATCCTAACTTAATACATTAAATATTTTCAAACATTACAAAAATCTGCTACTACTTTTTACCTTTGCCATGGGAATGAAGATGCATGTTGAAGGTGAATTCCCTCTGCTTCTTCTTTTTTCTTTGAACCTTACGCCAAAGCCCTTCCTGATCATCTATCTATGTTGGTTCCCATAAAATCTCCTCTGGAATGCTTTCACCTTTAGAAGAAGCCATGCTCAAGCACTCAAACCATCCACCCAACTCTTCTTTTGGGGCACTATCTTTCTCAACAGTACCCCCGCCTTCATTTGAATCTATGGGGATTCCTTACTGGTGGCAGCACCAATTGGATCCTCAGCTATTTCGTTTCCTCCCAAGCTCCCTTGCTCCATTGAATAATGTTGAGGAGAGACCTCTTTCCACTAGGTTGCTTGACTAACCCTCTTATGCCTGGAACACATATCAGCAATGTGTCTAGTGCTGAAGCATCTGCAACATCAAAATGGAAATCCTTCATAGTCAAGAATCTGTTTCCATTCTCCACTTGGAACTTTCAGGTATAGATCTATAGGGATGGTCTTTTGAAAAATCCATTTCTACCAATATTCACGCATAAGTAGGGTGCAAAAAATTTATAAAACCCTCATCAACCCCCATAAATTTCCCCAATGAGTTTCCAATGGCTTCAGAGCATGATTCAAACCAAAAATGTAAAGGAAGATGTGAAAGTCTTACCCAAAGTGGTGCCAAATCAAAAGAATCAGTAGTTGGGTTGAACTCAGTGTGCCATGGCTTTAGCATTAGCAAATATTTATCTTCCCAACTCCATTGGTAATCATAGAGAACTTTATTTCTATCCTTCTCATTCTCAAACACCACCACAAAACCCCCTTGTATTGGGGAATATTTGCATTTCACCCTCTAATATAGGGTGCTAAATATTAGTAATCCATCCATGTAAATTGACCAAGCCTAGCTAAAACCCCCAAATTCTCCCAATCAGTCCCAGTTCTGGAAAATACTTAATATTCTCAGACACTTCATTTTCAATTTCCCCATCTAGTGTAACAAATGGGGTCGTTCCAACACAACACACTATTCTGGGTTCTTTTTCTCCTCCTGAAGACCTTCCTTTTTCCCCAATCTTCCCCACCTACTCCCCCTCCATAGATCGATCCTTCTTTGTATCAATCACTTGCCCAAGCGACGCCTCCTAAAAGTGATTCTGGATTTGTCCAAACCCTTCTTTTTTCCTATCCACTAAACTCTCATATCCCCACTTCATGTTTCACTTCAACACCTCTGCGAATTGTAGTGCCCCCTCCATTCTCATCGTGCATGTGTAGGTAGTTTGGCTTCAGAACTTGGAGATGAAGGTTAAATAATAGGGATATTTAAGGTATGTGCTAATGATGTTAAGCAGATGATGTTGTATAGTAGGAATTTAAGGACTATTATGTGATTATCTTGTGACTGTTCTTATCATTAGTTATTGGATGACTTTCTTACTGATGTGTTTGGATGAAAGGGACAATGTCGCATCACTCACTTGTGAGTACCCTGCAATGTTGCAATTCCCTTTCACAATGTGATTGTTTATATGGATATGTATGCATGACCGTTTTGTGTGTTGTAGGTTGCAGGTACTAGGCATCGACTCCACTTGTATTGGTAGGTCTGAGTGTGCCTTAAACCCAATGGAACAGTTGATTGGAGATAACACTTGGTCCCCTACCCTAGCCATCATCCTTGAAGAGGATGAGTATCCAGTTGATACCTTGTCAGTTTGGTTAGTCAGTGTTGTCTGTGGTCTTGCTTTCGACCTTGGATAGTGGACAGGTAATCATTTTGGCATTTAGTTCTAGTTAATGTAAATTATTTGTTAGATGTTGTTTGTTGTTTTATGCACCAAATAAACTATTAAATGGAAAGTATACTTTGATAAATAGATAATAATAGGATAAATAAATATATATAAATGTATATAATAATAATAGTTAATAATAAAATAAATGTATAATGTAATATTAAAATGAATAAATAGATAACAATATGATAAATAAATATAGTGGATTAATTTATATAGAAAAGATTTTGTGATAATGAAGCTTGTAATTATCTATAG
>VDFB02000015.1:583162245-583173642 GCA_007258455.2 Sequoia sempervirens
AACACTTTGTGGAGAGAGTTTTTGATGTTCCTCAGCTACTCCTCCATATCCGCCTGCTTGTCATCATGATTGCATTTAAAATCCTGTAATTCCTCCACCGTTTTCTTGAGGCACTCAACCATATACTTCTTCTCTTCCTTAGTCCATAAGTCAGTAGCCCGACCATTCCCACCGCCTCTGTTATTGTCATCATTAGCTTTCTCCATTTTACTGTTCATGGCTCTCTGGTTCAACTTAATTTCCTTAATTTCAAAGAACACCCATCTCATTAACCTAAAATTATCCACCGCCCCATTGAGGGCTATAACAAGAACATCAGTGGGAAATTCTCATTCCTCCTTAAAATAATGATCCCTTGCCTTGAGGTTCATAGGGAAGCAGAGTCTCTCTTCTATATCGGTCACAGGATGGCTAGAATACTCAGACAACGACACCGACTGTGAATCCTCTTCATTCACATCATATGAGGGGTCCTTCGACACCTTTCTCTTACCCTTCTTCTGAGGAGAATCCCTAGATTTTCCTTTATCCTTGTCAACAACCCTATCCTTAGGCGACAGTGTCTGGTAAGGCAGAGCTGACATTGCTTTAAAATGGTCATAAATAAGGACAAGCAATCCTTCATGAAGAATAGAGTACCTCGTAGGGTTTTGTCTATGGTTTTTCAAACTAGTATTCAAATAATACATAAGATAAAAAGGAAAAGAAATCCCGACCTGGTGCCTGAAATGATTCAAAAGGACAAAATGATACCCAAAGACTCTGGTGTAACGACCATCCAAAGTGATGTATTCCATCAACACATTCAAAACCCTCCTCCAGTGCGAGATAATTATATTTGAGTCATAGTAGCTTTTGGAAGTCCTTCGTAACTCCTCCCTCTCAGCGTCTGACTTAGGAAATTTGTTGACCGCTTCATCAGATTGCTTCCTGTCCCTGTAGAATTTGATACCCTCCGTCGAGAGGCCTATAACCTCAGCAATAAGTTGTTTATTGATGATCACTTTTCTACCAAATAGGTTAATCTCACCATCGTTCCAATCTTTTGCAAAAACCCTAGTCACCTTCGAGTCCCAACCATGGAGTTTCTCAATGAAAACAATAATGCCACCATTATCCAACTTCTTCCAGAGCTTCAGATTGCTCTTTAACTGAGCACTACTTATCGGCTCCACCCTGCAACTTTCGCCACCCATCGTATTGCTGGCAGGAATAGAATAGTCCAGAACCCTGTAGAAACAAGCTCCTAAAATTCCTAGAAAGCATGCGAAACTAATCACATGCAAATGGGAGACAAAGTAATTACTCCTTGGCCAACTAGGAATAATCATTAAATTGCAGTCCCGAGACTGGAGGGGAGGACACTCAGCCATCATTCAATGGAATGGGAAATTGCACCTTCCCATGAACATGGTCATACGCCATCAGGACCTTAACGTCAGCCTCCAACTCATCCTGCCCCTACCACATCATCTTTTTCTAAGCTTTGACACCTTTGTTGGCGAAGAAATCCACCACCGTGTTTATTTCCCTATAAGCATGTGAAATATAAATTTTCTCAAAGTTATTAATAATTTCCTTAGAAAGGTCTATCCAATTTTGTATAGACCATGAAGGTTTCTAACGACCCTTTAGGCATTGTATTATATTGTTCGAATCCCCTTCAATTCACACATTTTTAAACTTCAATTGGCTAGCCAGCTTCAAGGTCTGAAAAACACCAAAGGCTTCAGCAACATGGTTGGTCTGAGTGCCTAAAGGGACTGCCACAGCCACAATAAAACACCCATTCTCATCCCTTATCACCCCTCCACTCTCGGCAGGCCTAGGATTTCCATTGGGCACGCCATCAAAGTTGATTTTGACCCAACCAAGGGGAGGGAGACTCCAAAATATGTCATCTCTAGGATCCTTGATACTTTTGGACATATTGAACATATCCACATTAATTTTCTATGCTCCCACCATTCTACAATCATACTCCTGCATTATGACCTTACCTTTACCTTCATACCTGTTATTAAGTAAATTAAAGTTTTCAACCACTGCTCTAGTTATCTTTCCAAAGACCACTTCCTTCGAGAGAGCCACACCCCTGAAGATTTTGTTATTGCGTTCTTTCCAGATACCCCAGGCAAGGTGAGGAAAGATATAGTTCCAGAGCAGATTTAGGGCCCAATTCTTTGAGGGAGCCTTCCATTGATTATAAAAATCCACAATAGTTCTAGGAAAAACCTAGCTAAGATCCCACATTCGCAGAATCCTACACCATATGGCGTAAGCAAAAGGACAAAGGAGAAACAGATGTGAGGAAGTCTCAGCCTCAGCACAACACAAATAACACTTATTAGGAAAATAGAACCCCCTCTTATAAAGATTATCATTGGTCAACTGTTTGTTCTGAAGAAGAATCCAAACAAACAAATTGACTTTTGGAGTGAGGTTGTGCACCCACACCTTAGCCCAGACAAGGTTGTTGAAGCAAGAGTAACAGGATGCCACTATAGAAGAGACAAAGTAGGTTCTAGAGGAAGATAGCTTCTAGACCATAGTATCATCTCGCCCCTGCGAACTGAGCCTAGCTGAATTAAGAAGGGCCTGCAGAGGTTGGAGGTCCTAACTAATTGAAGAAATCTCAACCCACTGATTATTCCTCCAATAATCCCCAACCAACCAGCCAAACCTAGACTTGCAGTCCTCCATATGAATTCCATAGGTTAGAATATTGCAAAGACACTCATTACCAATCCACTTATCTTCCTAGAACCGAATTTTCTTACCATCACCCACCATCGAAAAAGCTTCTTTACCAACCAAGTTCATGGCTTTAATGGTATTGTTCCATAGAGAAGAACCAAAGGGAAGGTTTTGAGAGTTGGGAAAGTCTTGAAAGGATTCAACCTCCCGCAAGTATTTACTACGCCAAATAGTATTCCATTCCCGAGTATCCGCAAAAGTTCTCCAAACTTGCTTCGCAAGAAGAGCTTTATTAAACACTCTAATATTCCTCAAACCTAGGCCTCCAAACTTCCTAGGTTTGCACACACTCTCCTAGGCCACCAACAAAATCCTCTTCTTCTCCTCAACCCCCGACCAAAGAAACCATTTCTAGATCTTTTCAATAATATCAGCAAACTTAGCAAGGATCTTGAACAAACTAAGGGCGTAGATAGGCAAATTCTGAAGAGAAGCCTTAAGTAACAAAACTTTTCCAGCTTGACTCAAAAGGGCCCCTTTCCAGCTAGCCAATTTCTTGTTAAACCTATCAACAAGAAGATCCAAAAAGGTAGAGGTTTGGACTAAAGGAAGACCAAATGCGATTCCGGAAAGGAAGGGATTAACACCGCCCTAGGGAGGGATATATTTTCGATCTTCCTTTAATGCATTAGCAGGGTATTGAAAAATAGAAATTTTGGCTCTATTAATTTTTTGTCATAAGGCCCTCCTGTAATGAACAAGACAACTCTTATAGCTCTAGCTTCACCAGCGTGATGCTGCATTTCACATAAAACGCTCGTATAGATCCACAAGCTAACTGGTGCCCGAATAGGCCAATTCTTTGAAGAGGGTTTAAACCTTTGGGGCTACCTTCCATCACTCTTTTGTAAAGATATACAAATTTCTGCCATGAGGTAAAAGTGTTGATGCATTAGCGGCGTCGGTAGCTCATACAAAGCAGTATTTTTATTGAAGACATAAATTAAAGATAGCCGTAGGCTATTTAATTTATGCTCATTATCATTATGCTCATGGCCGACATAAAAGTTAATTAGAATACATTTAAATCAAAGCCGTCTATCATTAAGAACATTAATGTTTATCTCAAGATGGCCGACCTCTTGTGAAGAGGAGTAAAATCTTTATGAAGGCCGACATACATGATGGGATGCGTCTCTTTCACTGGCATATATATTCAACATAATTCATTCATTTGTGAATCGAGTGTAGTGCGACCTTTGTGGAAATCATTAAAGACACAGATCATATATATTTCTGAGTGCGTACACTGCTGAGTCCAGGGCGAATCCATTCAAGGGTGATCAGCGAACTTACTGATTTGAGTCATACTGAAGCTTAAGTCAAATCTCTGGTTGTCTTCCACTGCGAGCTGAAATTGAGGTTCATCAGGTTGGCAAAGCTGTTAAGTGAGTATTTACTCAAAAATTTATCATTGAATTCATCTAATCAGTGACATCGTCAAGTGCTAGACTGTTAGAGAGATAAGCGAACTTTGTCATCTCTGTTTGCTGCCTTTACCAGGTGTGATCTGAAGGCTTCTATTTGTCTTTGTTAAATTTTCTTTGATACTGTATATTGGTCTGGTGTTAAGACCTCATTGTATCTTGTAAAGACTGCCACTGTTGCATTATAAGTAAGAGAGATCTTTGTTGCTGGGTTTTTCTCCCTCAAGAGGAGGGTTTTCCCAGGGTATATGCTGTGTTATCTTGTCTGATTTATGTTTTAATTCTCTCCGTATTTATCTGTTCACACAAATTAACATGGTATCAGAGCAGGTTTGAGGATCGTGAACAGATTATTACAAATCAGCATCTTTCTGTTGTTCACTCATCCTACTCAGCCAAGATGGTAAATGGTTTGAAGGTTGAAGACAGACTTGAAGGTGCAATTAATTTCACTTCATGGAGATTCAGGATCATGCTCGCCTTGCGTGAAAATGATTTGGGCAACCTCTTGGAGCCTAGTATTTCTGAACCTAAGGAGGCAGAAGAAAAGAAGGAGTGGCTGAAGAAAGACATCAAGGCAATGAAGATTCTGGTTGACTCAGTCAAGGATCATATTGTTCCTATCATTTCTAAGTTGAAGACAGCAAGAGATATGCTCAAGACCTTGGAAGAAATGTATGAAGTCAACAACACCAGCCGTGCCCTTGCACTGAAGCATCAATTGCATCATGTAAAGATGGCAAAGGGAGAGTCAGTTACTGCATACTTTATGAGGATCTCAAACTTGAGAGACCAGCTCTCTACAATTGGGTATATAGTTGATGATAAGGACTTAACCATGCTCGCCCTCAATGGGCTGCCTTTGTCTTGGGAATCCTTCATTCAAGGAATCAGTGCAAGATCAAAACTGCCTAAGTTTGATCGCCTAAGATCTGATTGCATTCAAGAAGAATCAAGGTTAGTGGCAAGAGGAGTCGGTCAAAGTTCAAAGAATGAAGACATTCATGTCCTTGCTTCGCATGTCTCAAAGAAGAAGGAAAAAGATGGAAAGAAAACCTTCTTCAAGAGAAATCGGGACAAGGGAAATGACAATGCACCTCCATCCAAGAAGAAGAGGGATATGTCCAAGATTCAATGCTTTAGGTGTGATGAGTTTGGACACTTCGCCAAGGATTGTCCAACTAGGACAAATCAGCATGCTTCATTTGCAGATGCAAATAAGTCCTCTCCTCAAAAGGACTCCAGAGAATTTCTACTTTGAATTATGGGCCTGTGTTCAAATCGTAAAAGTTGCATGTTGATCTGTGCTTAAAACCATAGTATCTTACAGTATTCTTTATTTGTTGTATCTTGGACATTGCATACTTAAGGAGTGTGTTACTTCCCTTAACTTGTGATTCTTTGAATATTTCTATTGTGAGTTGATCTAGACTTCATGTAAATCCTTTGAGGTATGTCCTTGAGATAAAATCAGCAAAAGATAAGAGATTGGTATCCTTTCGTTGTGATAGGTTGATCACATCGATACCCTTCTCCTATGCATGTGTTGTGATAGAATCTTGAACTCTTGGGAGAGTTGATTCTACATGCTAACCATTTATGCATTCAAGAAGTCTGCAGCTGTGCAGATTATTCTTTTATTGTGCAGAGTTAGGCACTCTCAAGAGGAGCAAACAAATGGATGAACGAAGAAGCTATATCAAATATGATAGAGATAAGTTCCTTTATCCCTTTAGCTTGATTTCTCTTAGAATGATTTGATTATTCATGTTCTAACATTAGCCATAAATTCCCATGTGTTCATACTAAATTGAGATAGCAAAACTGTATGATTCTAGTCTTGAAAATCAAAAACAATTGGTAACCTCTCTCTAAATGCTTTGTGAACAGCTAGAAGCCGAAAAGTGATGAGAGACTTCTTGGGGAGTTCTAAAGCAGAAATCAAGAGGGAGTTATGTACCTTGCTGAGAAGAAGTAAAGGTCACAGCATCGCAAGGTCAAAGATTCAGAGGGAGCCAACTAAAGCTTTAGCAGATGATTGTGCTACAGACCAGAAGGGAACCTCTAGTGATTGCTTCAGCTGAGTTCCGCTATGAAGAAGAAAGCAGTCTTCTGTAACACTGCATACAGAGAAGGCCAAGTACACTACAGCCTGTGAGTTAGCTCAAGAAGCAGTACTACTGAAGGCTGTACAGTTGAGATACATCATCACTGATGAGCAGATGGCAAATATTCTCACCCAATTTCTCACCAGGATAAAAGCTTGTACACTCTCGAGACAAGCTTGGTATGGTGGAGAATCCAGCCTTGACTGAGTATGAGTCTCAGTATCAGTGAGCCTTGCTTAATGAGTTCTTCTCTGTGAGAGAAGTTCGAGGTGAAATCCCTTGTTAATGCATTTTCTTCTGTGACGGAAGAATTTGAGGTGAAAGCCCTTGTTTCCACCCTCTGAGAGAGTCATGGTGGATGTCATGTGTGCGACTCCATGACATATGATGTACTTATGTTTCACCCTCTGGGAGAGCCATGGTGAAAGTCACAATGAGGTGACAACATCACGCAAGTGATGAACACTCGTACTTACTATTGCATCTTCTTCTGCGACGGAAGAATTTGAGGTGAAAGCCCTCGTTTCCACCCGCTGAGCTGAGTCATGGTGGATGTCATGTGTGTGACTCCATGGCAACATCACGCAAGTGATGAACACTTGTGCATACCACACATGAGGTGTATCCATTATATCACATTAAGGTGATATGCTTTCACGATGAGGTGATAAGCTCATCTCTATACATGGATGTAGCCATAATTTTCGTTATCACATTGAGGTGATACTTCTCTCCTTACATCTGATTGCAAGGAATGATGGGTAATGGATGTCATATTGAGATGTTTGTGCAGCTAGAAGTTCTCTCCCTAGCTGAGAGGGAGTGTTGATGCATTAGCAGCGTCGGTAGCTCCTTCTAGCTTAGTATTTTATTGAAGACATAAATTAAAGATAGCCGTAGGCTATTTAATTTATGCTCATTATCATTATGCTCATGGCCGACATAAAAGTTAATTAGAATACATTTAAATCAAAGCCGTCTATCATTAAGAACATTAATGTTTATCTCAAGATGGCCGACCTCTTGTGAAGAGGAGTGAAATCTTTATGAAGGCCGACATACATGATGGGATGCGTCTCTTTCACTGGCATATATATTCAACATAATTCATTCATGCTAAGCATCGAAGGGCAGTCTGATCATTCACACAAGTTGTTCTAAAGCCGAATTCAACTGTTGATCTAAAGTGCGAATCCAGTAAATTCATCAAAGCGAATATTACCATCACTTTAGAATGAATCCAGTGGTCTGACCTTTGTGGAAATCATTAAAGACACAGATCATATATATTTCTGAGTGCGTACACTGCTGAGTCCAGGGCGAATCCATTCAAGGGTGATCAGTGAACTTACTGATTTGAGTCATACTGAAGCTTAAGTCAAATCTCTGGCTGTCTTCCACTGCGAGCTGAAATTGAGGTTCATCAGGTTGGCAAAGCTGTTAAGTGAGTATTTACTCAAAAATTTATCATTGAATTCATCTAATCAGTGACATCGTCAAGTGCTAGACTGTTAGAGAGATAAGCGAACTTTGTCATCTCTGTTTGCTGCCTTTACCAGGTGTGATCTGAAGGCTTCTATTTGTCTTTGTTAAATTTTCTTTGATACTGTATATTGGTCTGGTGTTAAGACCTCATTGTATCTTGTAAAGACTGCCACTGTTGCATTATAAGTAAGAGAGATCTTTGTTGCTGGGTTTTTTTCTCCCTCAAGAGGAGGGTTTTCCCAGGGTATATGCTGTGTTATCTTGTCTGATTTATGTTTTAATTCTCTCCGTATTTAATCTGTTCACACAAATTAACATAGCGTAGTGTCAGAAGTGAAGACCAAGAATAATATTAAATATTTATTTTGCATGTCAAAGCATTAAATGGCGATTTTCTCAAATTCGTGCCTCTTTGTGCTGGGATTTCAAAAATGCATGATGAATATTTTTATTATTATTTTATTCCGAACTCCAAGTCAGTGTTAGTGTAACTGGAGGGGGTCCAATTAGAAACATTGTATTTCATTTGAGGGTTTTAAATCTTACAGTCAACATTATGGTGCGAATTTACTCTATTTAAACATAGCGCCTATCATTTAATTCATCATCCAGCTCAAGAAATTCGTATTTCTTCAAGGCAAAGGTGATTTTCTCTAGAGATTGGGCGATTTTATCAGTTTTCAGTGGCGATTTCATCAAACAATTCCTTTTGCAGGTGCAAGTTCATAGTTTATCAACAAATTTGAGAAACAAGTGGCGATTTTGACAAAGAAAGACACTCAAAAAACGTCTTTTCTCCTCTTAGATTCTCCAAATTCTCTCAGATTTCAATTCGCATGTTCCTAAAGTTGGCAAATTTTGGCAAATGTAGTCATTTGGATCGATTCTATATGGCTTCCTCGAGTTAAATTCATGTGCTTGAATTTTCTGGAATTTTTAACTCCAGAGCATCAGTTCTTGAGTTTCTAATTTTCTCAACTAAAAATTCCTTGCATGGTTGAGTAGAAGTCAGATTTGTGCATTTCTGACGTTCTGGGTTGTCTTAGAATCTTTTTTTGGACAAAACCCATATCTCAGATTTTTCACCGAAATTAACCCTTCGATAGGCTATTTTTAGCTTTCCAGAAATCTTGTCAGAACATAGTCAAGATCACAGTCAATGTGCGAGTTTTTCAAAATACAATACACTCAGCTCGAATACAGGACCAAATCAGTCCTAACTCATGACTTCATCGGGACAGTTGAGATGAATCTGCACAAGGTGCTGCCAGAGGCAGTCTTAGATCCAGTCAAGACTAGAGATTTGATTATTCAGAACATTCAACAGTTCGGGTTACTTGAGGCCGCTTCCATACGTATCTCCGCTCATTGTGTTGAGTTCGTGATGTCTTGTATTAAGCATTACAACTCTGCTACTCGTGAGATAGTGTCAGAAGATGGACAAATCATTTGCAGTCTTAAGCCTCTGGATGTTGAAAGAAGTTTTGGTATCCCTCAACACCCGAGCAGTCTGGTCATTTCTGTGGAGCAGTGTGAGCATGCATTCAATGTTGATGTAGATAAGTGCCAAAGCAAGATGGCAAAACGATGGTTGAAGCAAGCAAAGAACAAATTGCCGAATAATGTGGGTCGTGGTCTAATCACTCTTTTGAATCGTGTCTCAGGACATTCACATGCAAATGTTTTCTAGCCCTGGATGTATTACATCATTGGTCGCATCATATCTAGGCAGGAGCATTATGATTGGGCATCCTTCATCAACGATGTTATCCACAAGCAAATCATCGATTTCCTAGTTGCCCACGAGTTTCACATGTGTTCTTACCTTGTGTACTTGATCGCCTATCAGGGTTAGTTCCGAGGGTTAAACACCGTTGGCATTCTTAGTGTTCAGAAAGTCTATCACTATTATGATCAGCTTGAGTTCACTAAGGCTAAACGTCACTTCAAGTGTGCTTTCTTGACTTATACAGTGAGAAATTTGGACTGGGAATTGCATGTTCGTATCTCGGCAGTTGCTAGAGCAGCGATGGATGGTTGGGCGGACTGGTTCATTCAGTTCTCGACATACACCTATATCCGAGTATATGGATTTACAGGAAATCTAGCCATGCTTCCACGCTATCCTTTGGATAGAACAATCTTTATGGAGTTCCTGAGGCAGTTACATGATGTTCATCGTCATTTGCGCTGCAAGCATAAACCAGCTGCCAGTTTTCCCTTTCAGTTTGGAATATATTGGTGCAAAACGCCAGTTGATGCCAAAGTTGTAGGACAGGAGCTAGAGAGGTATCATCTCAGGTATCTTGTTGATGTACGTGCCTATGATACTTGGGGTCATTACACAGCACGCCTCGGTGGTCACGCATATCATAAGCCTTCTATGGAAGACTATTGGGAAAATTGCGTGGACGACTTCGAGGTCCGCAGACGCAACTATGGCTGCTTCTCTCTCTCACAGATTTCTGTATTCTTGGCAGAAGATGTGGGAGGTTTATCAGATGATGAGGGAGAAGTCCTTCCTAAGTTTTTCAGAGAGCAGGTTGATACACAACCAGCTACCCGGCCGGTTGATTGATGCGCCAAAGAATGCGATGTCGATAAAAGGAGAGGTCAAGAAGTAGAGTTATTCAAAAGCGGTATACTTTACATGATAGCAAAAGACGGGGAGGTAAATATGCCTGGAAGTAGGGCCTTCAATGGGTGGATCCTTCCGTTAACTATTCGAGGCAAATAGAAAGAGAGGGAGTAACCCTCAAGAAAAGTCAAGCGCCCAACAATTTAAAAGGCAAGGCGCTTGCTATTGATACACACACGGAGCCTGTCAGACATCCTGTCACAGAGCCAGTTCAGAGTCCGCCAGTGCCTGAGTTTCAGCCTCAAGTTCCTACACCAGTTCTAGAGCAGTCACGAGTCCCGATTCATATCGAATTGGATTTAGACTCCCCATCTCGCAGCAGCTCCTCTACATATTCACTCTTGTTAGAGCCTCATGTTGCTAGTACAGATCCTTCCAGTAGCATTAACTGAGACTAGTCTTGGATTGAAACTCAATTGGGAAGGAAGAGGAGGCAGCCATCCTATGTCCTTAATCATTCAAACTTTGATCATGTTTACCAGGATGCGCCAGACAAGAGGATCAAGAACATGGTCCATGTGGAGAGGAATGCTGATATGGAGGTCATCATTGAGACTGCTATACCTCCACAGCGGAAGAATTTGGAAGAATTGGAATCTCAGGACTTTGAGGTTATCACAGTCAACCTTGGTCGTAACACACGCTAGACTCAGGTTGATCTCCTATAGGTTGCTACAGACAGCGCCAAGGATAGAATGCTGAAGGACGGAGAAGACAAGGCAGCCCTCAAGGCTGAAATTAGATAGCTTTGTCAGTACATTTCTAGCCTTGTACACAGGTCAGATGTTACTGACGCACTCCCACCGATGCTTGAGCCTCCAGCAGAATAGGGCCAGCTTAATCACCTGGTTGCATACGACAAGCGTTTGGAGGAATGGGAGGATGAGTTTGTTGCTAGAGGCCGTTCTATGCTTACAGAGCTATATCAGTTGCGATACAATGCACTAGAGCTCTGTCTACTTCTCCAGGATGAGGAGCGAGA